>JABSTQ010002012.1:0-26222 GCA_013358835.2 Ixodes persulcatus
TTGTGAAAGAAATACCTTTGGCCCCACTTCATGGCAAGGCATGAAAAAGAAAACACGAATGAGTGTGCCATCACCATAGCTCACTACCTTCCCTTCCCGTGTTCAGAAATAGGCATCAATATGTCTCACCTCTTCCTTCTTTGCTAGTCTATACTAACGAAGCAGGCTAGCTTACTAACATCTGGATAGGTGTTATTGGCACTGCTAAACTGTAATTTGTGGGACACGGCTGTCAGATAGCACTGTTGTAACTCTCATCCGCATGTACACTTTTTCGAAGATAGTTCACCTTCTCGTCCTATGGCAGGACATGAACCATCTTCTTTTATTTCTTTTAGTAGGAAAATAGGCATCGAACAAGCATAATTTTTGGATATTTAGGATCCTTAGAGCCCGTCGAATAGGTTATCACAAGGGCTCCGTGTTTTCGGATAAATCTAAAAATCTCCAAAAAACACCTGCCGATAAAATTTTATTCAATTCGGATTTATCTGATAAACTCCGAATTTTGATGTGCCGATTCCCCCCCCCCCTGCTCCCCTTCCAATAAACTAAATAAAGACGGTATTTCATAATTAAGTTTGATCAGCGCAAAGGGTCAATGGTCCCAGGAAAATGCCACCACAGTTATCTTTCAAATCTCGGTTCATTGACAAAAATGGGTCTTACCGATCATCTTGTCAGGGTTCAGAATGACATGTCATTGTGCATTCGGGTCACGACAAAAGCCCCTGTATTGGTTTCCAGTTTGGGCCATACTATTTGTGTTTTAAGAGGAAGAGAGGTTGTGTCTAAAGCTATATATGGATCCTAGAGATTGCATAAAATTAGAAGAGGGGCAGATGAAGCTTCCCTATTACATCCTTTACCACTCCACCTAGCGCGGCCGCGGGGTAGCATGGAATACGATGGGATGAATACGTGCTTCCCAGCCACTACCTCCACGAGTTTATTTTTAAGGTGTCGGCGTTTATCCAAGCCACAGATGTGTGCAACTTTTGCCGTGAATGAAGCTGAAGAAATAATATTTAATATAAGCGTGTTTTATTTTCTTTTATCTAGCATATGTATACACCCGGATATTATTTTTTTGTTTTTCATAAGAAACACTGCGAAATTAGGCTCCGAATTTCAAATATTTTGGAGTCAAACAAAAATAAACTACTATAAACTTCAAATTTTCAGGAAAAAATAACTCCGAAAAACACCCTCAGAATTTGATGAAAAATAAACTCCGTAAACATGGAATCCTAGTTATTACCAAGAACAGACGATCTCAGGAACGTCTTTAGTCCACCTTTAAGCCAGTACCTGTGTTTGTCTCTTTGTGTGCCTGCCTGTTTAAGTCCTTGTCTTTTGTGTCATTATTCTGTTCTCCAAAATAAGTCAATGGAGTGGAAACAATAGACAAAGTGCCCTGTAGGCCCAGATACGTACCTCACCATCCCGGACAGCAAAGAAAGGTGGCCAAGAAAAGGCCACAGCCTCACCAGGTGGAGCAGCCACAGCAGCACCTAGGAGAGCAAATTGAAGGTTAAAGAGACAAGTAACATCAAGATCTTGATTGGCTTATACGTTTAGGACATACTGTAGCTTTAATAAAGAAAACGTTAGCCACACCACGTAATCCCAAATGACGTGCATGCAGTATAAATAAAGCACAATATTCTTTCACAACATCAATCTAGTCCCATGCTAAGGAGCTATGTTAGTCAAATCATTCAACCCCGTGTCTTTGTTGTAGTAATTGAAGGAAGCATGCATATGCCCAAACAAAATGTACGCTACAGTTACTAATAGGGTGAGATTTCAGTAATGCATCATAAAACAAGTGAAAGCGATTCGCTGGTTTTCACACCATCAGCCAATCACTTTCACTTGTTTTATGATTTGTGAGGACGCAAAATTGTGGAGGTAGTGTCAGCTCTTCCTTGCGGTACTTCTAGTGAGGTCACACGAGGGTGCTGTGGTCACTATCGTTAAAGTGGTATGCTCCTTATGATGTTGCCACAGCCAGGCTGTTTTATGCACTAAATAAATGAATACTACCTTTTGAAATCACGCCTTTAAGATAGTATTTATTCACGTGCGATAGTGCCAACCTTACCAACTCTTGTCGTTGCAACTACTCGCATGTCAAGTAAGCAATGACCGTCTCGTGTTATGCTGCATAAAGAAGTCATAAAATGAAGTCGTCCTGCAAGTGTATAATTAGATTCGGGCCCACCAGCACTGTCACCCTGTCAGTAAATTAATTTCTGCTTTTATACAGATCAAAACAAATTAGGTTTTGCAACATACAGTCAGAGGCGCCTTGGGCAACGACAATGCGTGTGTGTGTGTGCAAGGGGGGGGGGGCAGGCAAACAAGGCAGAATCTCGATAATACGAATCTCTCCACACCCTCCCCTCATTGAAAGTTACCCAAATATTAACCGGCAATGCAGCTTGGCACTACACGTTGCGCCATCTAGTGGCTGCCAAATAAAACAATGGGTGGACCAGGACGGTCAGGATCGCGGGAGGGCGCATTTAAGAAACCACGTGTGAATGTGGCATTTCGGATCGGCGTGAGCCATTTTGGAAACAGATGTTCTTAAAAGTGACTCCCGGCTTTACGTCTCTATGACCCCACCGGGCTCCTGTGACATCTCGCCTACTCCTAGAGTTCCCCCAAAAAATAAACGTCACTACTGCTGCGTGAAAGACTGCCACAGTCACGAAAGTGACTCAAGCGTCAAACTTCACCGCTTGCCTTCGAGATCTTGGGAAGCGACATGGCGACAGAAGTGGATTACTGCAGTGCGATGCATCAAGTAAGTGAATTCTACAGTAATTGTTGAAGTGAACGAAAATATATGTACAGGCCTTGAAAGCGGTCCGACGAACTCGTTTTGCAGACTACTCGGAAACATAAATTTATACAAGTTGTTTTACGAGTCACTTTGACAGCCACACAGGGAAATACGGTAGAAACAATTGGGCCGATCGTTACTTTGCTGTGCCGTCGAGAATCAGGCGATCAGGCCTTCAAGAAGCGAGAGGCCCGTTGGCCCGTTTCGGCACTCGTAATTGTACAGTCGGGAGGAAAAGTTTGCGGGGCACGGCAGCGCGTGCCGAAATGCATCGCCGCGCCGTGTAGCGGCGCGCAGCCGCAATAAAAAGCCGCGCTGTGCGCATGCGCGCCCTTCGTGCTGGCAGTCATGTCTCTTTTGCTTGTTTCAGTCCGACTCACTCCTGATAACCGGAGTCTGCGCCAGGGGCGCAAGTTGCCGTTTCGCTGGCTGCCATGCCTCGCGTCCTCTTCAGCTGCCTCAGCAGCCGCGCTGGTTGACAAAGCACCTGGTTAGCTCCCCCCCACTCCCCCCCCCCCCCGTGAGCTCCGTCACAAAGAGCGGCGGCAGAGGCGGCTGAAGCAGACGCGCAGCATGACAGCCAGCGAAGCGCTAACTCGCGCCCCTGGCGCCGACTCCTGTTATCAAGAGTGCGTCGAAAAGAAACGAGTGAAAAAGACATGATAACAAGCACGAAAGGCGCGCATGCGCAAAGCGCGGCTCCTTAATGCGACGGCGCGGCGATGCATTTCGGCACGCCCTCCCGTGCCCCGCAAACTTTTGCCTCCGACTGTACGTGCGCATAGCCGTTCGGCACACACGTGGTCACAACCAAAACCTTTTAAACCTGCGAGTTCTCAAAAAGTGGATTTTCGTAGCACATTTGTTTTTTTCGGCAACCAAATTTAATGCTGAGTCTGGTAACAAATGTGACTTCATGCAGAAAACAGGATGCACAAGGTTTTCTTTAGAAAAAGATCATGCGAAGCATAAATATCCTTCTCTCACGCACACTTTGTTGAATGTCACCTTTTTACACCCGGCTTGGATATCACATTACAGCCATTGCAACGTGCGTACTGTTCTCTAGCGTGCAGAGTTTGGTCCCAATTACCCACCTTTTATTCTAGCCGGGGGCGAGCGCGAGGAAACAGGAAGAGCGTGCTGCACCAGGCTGGGGCCGGGCAGGAACGATGGAGCCGTTCTGGTTGGTCTGGCCCATGGCGATCCCCGGAGCGTTGCACCAGCGAGGTTCGGATCAGGAACGGCGGAAACGGCTAGCCCTGGCCATACCGGCCTAGGCCATGACGATTCCGGACTGGTTCCGCAGCGAGACTCAGGCTGTGATAGCCCGGAACAGCTAGCCTACGCAGCGCTGGCGTGGGAAGGACGATCCGCAGGACTGGACACGGACGCCGACTGCAAGCTCTGAACGACGGGCGACAACCAGGGTCGGCGGGTTCGGAGTGCCGGCTCTCGAAGACGGACAACTGAGAAGTACAGTAAACCGATTAGCTGACTTCTCGTTGTGTTGGGTCACTCCCGGGAGACAAGCAAAAGACATACCGATCGGGCGGCGATTAATATAGAGCGATCCCACAAATGGTGAAGGCAATTCAAAGAGATGTCCAAATGAAACTCAATATGCTTGCCGGCTGGCTATGCTGGGTAACAAAGACTTTCGAACTGATAGCCGCCCGAAATTTTTCTTCTGTAAATCTATACATTCAGGCTCGTATCGCTCACTGAAGATCAAGCTACAAACGTCTCAGCAGATCTAATATTACGAAATTCCCGATTTGCAATTCAGCAAACACAAAAAGAAACAAAGAAATATCCTTACCTTCCTCGTAACTTGCTTCAATGACCGTTCGAAAACGTTCGAAGTTGCTGGCGGGCGAAATTGACCAGTGTACACAGACGCCGCCGCCTTCCCACCACTTCTAGCGACACAAAAATTTTCCATTCGTTTTTCTTTTATTTTCTAACCCTTTAAGGCACAGTTTATCTCCCAAAATACATTCAATATAATAATAGTATTTTGGAACCCAAAGCAATACTCAGGCGAAATGTTTAACTTATCTTATCAGACACATTTTTTTGGTTTCGTTTTCGTGGTCTCGAATTTTCGCCGCCAGGGGTGTTCCAGATACTCTGTCGGCTCCGATGTACATGGCGGCGCCCACGACGCGCATTGTCCGCGTCAGCATGAGCGCGCGTCTCTCTAGTTTCCGCACAGTATAAACCTAATTCATTTAGATAATTAACAATGAAATATTGACACAGTTTTATATATGCTTCCTTCAATATTGATGTTAGGAAAGTGATAAGTTACATTGCATACTGAATTGGACAAGAGCTTTTTGAAATGTTTGCTGAGAAGTGAAAAATAGTGTCTTTTTGCTAAAACAGAGCGTTTTGTAAAACATTTCAAAACAAATTAGAAATTATTTTCCTCCGCACCGAGTACACAATGTAAAAGCATCACCTTCCTAACAATAATATTTGGAAATACAAACCCAGGGGAATATTCAGTCGTTAAATATCTAAATTATCTTACTTATTACGTTTTGCCCTGGAATGCCAAACAGGAAAGTTAATGCTGTAAATGACTTAATTTTCGTAAACCTGGCGAATCACCTACAAGTCCCCCCCCAAAAATGGGTTTCCCGAACGATTCGGACGTAATGTTACATTTCGAAATAATTAGCTACATTGAAATCCTCGCGACAATTAGCACAAATAATCCCAATAGCTTACCAAAGCTAGAGGTTTGGGATTATTTGTGCTATTTAGATTTAGTCATTTACAATTAACTAACAAAGCACTTTTTAACCTTTTTCTTTTTTTTTTTTTTTTTTTGAGCGCAGTTCTTAGGCGCTTGTTTCCGGCTTAAGCGGCGTCGCCGTTGGCGTAACGCTTTTTCGTGACGCGTCCGCGTAACGCTTTTTCGTGACGCGTCGGCGTAATGCTTTTTCGTGACGTGTTGGCGTAACGCTTTTTCGTGACGCGTCGGCGTAACGCTTTTTCGTGACGCGTCAGCGTAACGCTTTTTCGTGACGCGTCGGCGTAACGCTTTTTCGCGATGCGTCGGCGTAACGCTTTTTTGTGACGCGTCAGCGTAACGATTTTTCGTGACGCGTCGGCGTAACGATTTTTCGTGACGCGCCGGCGAAACGCTTTTTCGTGACGCGCCGGCGTAACGCTTTTTCGTGACGCGTCGGCGTAACGCTTTTTCGTGACGCGTCGGAGTAACGCTTTTTCGTGACGCGTCGGCTAACGCTTTTTCGTGACGCGTCGGCGTAACGCTTTTTGGTGACGCGTCAGCGTAACGCTTTTTCGTGACGCGTCGGCGTAACGCTTTTTCGTGACGCGTCGGCGTAACGCTTTTTCGTGACGCGTCAGCGTAACGCTTTTTCGTGACGCGTCGGCGTAACGCTTTTTCGTGACGCGTCAGCGTAACGCTTTTTCGTGACGCGTCAGCGTAACGCTTTTTCGTGACGCGTCGGCGTAACGCTTTTTCGTGACGCGTCGGCGTAACGCTTTTTCGTGACGCGTCAGCGTAACGCTTTTTCGTGACGCGTCGGCGTAACGCTTTTTCGTGACGCGTCGGCGTAACGCTTTTTCGTGACGCGTCGGCGTAACGCTTTTGACGCGTCAGCGTAACGCTTTTTCGTGACGCGTCGGCGTAACGCTTTTTCGTGACGCGTCGGCGTAACGCTTTTGACGCGTCAGCGTAACGCTTTTTCGTGACGCGTCGGCGTAACGCTTTTGACGCGTCAGCGTAACGCTTTTTCGTGACGCGTCGGCGTAACGCTTTTTCGTGACGCGTCGGCGTAACGCTTTTTCGTGACGCGTCGGCGTAACGCTTTTTTGTGACGCGTCCGCGTAACGCTTTTTCGTGACGCGTCGGCGTAGCGCTTTTTCGTGACGCGTCAGCGTAACGCTTTTTCGTGACGCGTCGGCGTAACGCTTTTTCGTGACGCGTCGGCGTAACGCTTTTGACGCGTCAGCGTAACGCTTTTTCGTGACGCGTCGGCGTAACGCTTTTGACGCGTCAGCGTAACGCTTTTTCGTGACGCATCGGCGTAACGCTTTTTCGTGACGCGTCGGCGTAACGCTTTTTCGTGACGCGTCGGCGTAACGCTTTTTCGTGACGTGTCGGCGTAACGCTTTTTCGTGACGCGTCGGCGTAACGCTTTTTCGTGACGCGTCGGCGCGTCACGAAAAAGCGGCCGGTGAAAACCGGCCGCTAGATAAAGCTGTATACGACAGATAACGAAGCATATATACCTCAATTGAGGCTGTAAACATTCCAGATAAGGTTTCATATTTGCCAGATAAGGCTGTATATACGCCAGATAAGTCTGTATATACGCCATATCAGGATGTATATATGCCAGATAAGTCTGTATATACGCCAGATAAGTCTGTATATACGCCATATCAGGCTGTATATACGCCAGATAAGTCTGTATATACGCCAGATAAGACTGTATATAATCCGTATATAATCATATAATGTTTGATATGGCCAGATATGGCCCAGATATAAATTTCCATACGGGATGTCTTCCAAGGACACACAAGGCTTAAAACAAGATTCCGGAACCGAGCTCCTTCAAAACTTCAACATTTCTCAGACATCTTATAAGGATGAGATTATTCGAAGTTTAACTGAACTTGAACGAACTTGCGAAAGCTTCACTTTTGCAAAAGCTCTCAATAAACATTCATAACTTACATCGTCAAAGATTACGATAGGAAGTTTTTGTACTCTCAGGACACTGGAAAGAAATAATAATGCAAAATAGTACGTGCTATACGCACAACGTTCTTAAACAAGTGCGTGTGTTTCTCGTTTATGACTCACCCACATTGTGTTCAAGTTCATATAAACAATATAGAGGTTAGTGTAATTAGACATAATTTTAAATTAAAAAGGACTACTATACTTCGTCTCACCTTAGTATGGACTATTGTTAGCCGCGCGTGCTAAAAGCGCGAGCTAGTCGCTTTAAATGAAGCCGCGGCGGCTGCACGAGCGCTCGCGCAGCATGTGCTCTAGTCAAGGCAGTCAAGGCTGGCCGCTCGCGCTAGCACAGCCTTCGCGGTTAGTCCATGCTAGGGTGAGACGAAGTATAATAAAAGTACGTAACGCGAAGTACTCCAAACACATACTATTCAACTGAGATACGCCGGGTCTCAGAGTTCGCAGATGTCTGAAAATGATTGTGTTTTAAAAAATAGGACTATTTATTGAATAATCCAAAACGCTATAGCGTCAACATCGCACATGTGCTGTATGCCGCGAGATGCCCAAGACGACGAATTGTTCTTATGCACCAATACTACACGGTTGCTTTTATAGCTGCGGATATACAGCTGCTGCCTGGTTATTTGTCCGCGTTTGCGAAAGAAAGAAGTAGCTAACCTGTCTTAAACGAGGCCACCTGGAAAGCTAACGGCTCAAATGAATTGTCTTCAACTCAAAACGCAAGCGTCGGTGGTTCAGTGGTAGAATACTCGCCTGCCACGCGGGTGGCCCGGGTTCGATTACCGGCCGACGCAAACATTTTTATTTTCTGCTGACGCCCGGCTATTCTAGGTTCTAACAGACCTTACATGACACTAGCCCAGTGCTCTCCGCCCGGATGTCCGTTTTTACTTTCACAGAAGCGGCTATGAATTTGCCACATGGTTTTCGTCAGCTTCTACGAGGAGCGTAACATTGTGATTTACACGTTATCATTTAGCTGCAGTTACAGGCAAGTTAGAGGTCGTTCTGCATCTTCAAATTCTCGATATGTTATCTCTGGAGGGGAACGCACTTGGGCTTTTTTATCCGGCTGCTTTCTTATGCCCTGCCGGAGTTACTTTTTGGTAGAGTCACTGACAGCTTCAGGAACGCGCAGGGACATGGATTATTATGATTACGCTTCTTGCTTCGTGATTGGTTCTCCGAGGTTCTTTTCGGCTGATGCCGCACTCTCATTAGCTTCGAAGTGATAATCAGATGCACGGGACACGACCCGCCCTTTTTAAGCTGTCTGTGATTATAGTGTGTCACCACGACGCCTGGACTACTGCTTCCGGCCCGTCAATTACGCCGAAATCGGCTCTACGCAGTTTTTGTTTTCTTGCTTTATTTGTATCCCCGAACGTGTGATAATTATTTGGGTCAGGTTCGGCCACCCGCAAGCACGACGAAGTATCTGACAGCCGAATCTAACCAAGCGCCAGTCAATCACGGCTTTGCTTGCGTACGTTACAGGTCGTGATTAGCTGGTAACTGGTCATGTTTGCCCATCCCTTCCAACGCGTCGTACGGAGCCGTTGGACGTTTGGATGTGCACGTCTACGATCCAACCTGGCCTCCAGGAAGCATTACGTGTTCGGAACACTGCAAGAGAATCGGCGAGCGACCTTTGTTTCCAAAGTCATATATAATGCTTGGAATGCAGCATTCAAGAAGGGATCGTTTCACTTTGTTTAGAAGATATTAATCAGTCGTATCGACAGTGCAGAATAATTTATATTTTCGATAAACTTCCCCGGCAATTTTAGCGGGGCAACTAAATTGGTTTATGGGTTACATGATGTCCATTTTTCATCTAAATTTAGTGGGTAAACTAGGTTATGTGTCATCACTTTTCCCGTCGAATTTAGGGGAAGGCTAAACTGGTGTTGAGGTCACTCAATTTCCTCGGTAAACTTAGCGGGGAAATGCGCGGACAACGAACGAACGGACGGATAGACATTAGGAAGATTAGGGGTTTCCGTTAAAAAGCATTTTATGCTTCAAAAAAGAAAATTCCAAGGACGTTATATTGCGGTCATCGATTAGCTGGAAGCAGTTAATCAGGTGTGGGCGTGACGCACTACCAAACAGCAGGGACTCAAACCGTAATCGTAACCCTAAACTAAAACCGTGTATGAATGAAATTTTTTAGGTCACGTAGTGGAAACGAAACCGCTATTTTCATACGGCATGAACCGAAACCGTAACCGTAACCTTTGAATATTAACCGGAAAACGATTTCTAGGGTCGGGTTGGAAAAACTTTCATAAACAACAAAATGAAACCTCTGGTTAGGATCTTCAGATGCCATTGGTGTTTGCAGACGGTGTCGGCGAGTGTTGTCTCCTGTTATAATTGAATTAAAATGCTGAATTTTAATTACACGGCTAGTTAACTCAACTTCGATGGGCGTGCGATTGGTACACTAGGTCACATTGTGTCAGTAGTGTTCTATCGTATACAGCTTTTTTTTTTTCATTTTCCTCGGAGTATGAACTTGTGACCTATGATCCTGAGATCTTAGGCAAACTTCGTCCTCCGAACTACAAACGTTCTCGACGGAAAGTACGAAAGACTGAAATAAATTATTCTTGCATGTCTGGTGAAAAATAACATCTCGCGTTCGTTTTTAACAAGGAATACCGCTTTGGAATAAAATAAAAAGCAATAAAAATGACCAGAATAAACGTTGTTAGATATATTTTCGTCACCTATTAAGATATTGATTCAGGTCTTTACGTATTGCACCGTAAAAACAACAACAACAACAAAAACAACAACAACAACAACAACAACAACAACAACAACAACAACAACAACAACAACAACAACGTTGCGTGCGTACTATTTGCCCGAAGTTCTTCGTGAATAAAACTAATGAAAGGTCAAAATAATTGGGGTAGTTGGTGTGACTGGGATGTCTTGGAAGGTTATAAGCACCGAGATACATTGGAAAAGAAGAAGTAGGCAAAACCGTTTGGTCTTTTTGTTTCTTTATACTTGTCTTTTGACGTTGTTATCATTTCCATTTAAACTGACGAGAGGAGCGAGTGAAGCACAGCCGAACAAAAAAATGGCGTATGGCGTCTGTCGCGCCAGGCGCCGGGGGCAAGTTACACTTGACTGCCTAGTCATAAGCTGCTAACCTCCGGAAGCTACGCGCCCAGTGAGTAGCAGCACCGGAGCGGGGCACGCGACAACACACCACGGGAGGGAACTCCAGTGGGATGCTCTCACCTGCCGCTCTTGCCATACTCCATAGCTTTGGGGGTTTTCCAAGTTTAATGTTGGAGCTGTATAGACCAACACGCGGCCCTGACGTCACGCAGCTGCGGTGGCTCTGCCAACGGCACTGCGCATGCGCAGACGCTTCACTTCACGCGAATCCGGTTTCCGCGCATGCGCAGTGCCCACAACCGGTGCGGGCAAACGCGGGCTTCTACACGGAGTGATGCATGTCGGCCATCGATGACTTAAAAAATATTCAATCATAAGCGATTCAAATTGAGCCTCACACGTGACTTCGTGCACAAAAAGGCGTCGTGAACACTATTCCGTTGTCCGGGGAAAAAATAAAATGGAATGGAATTACTTCATTCTATCATATACCGCTATTTTTGTGCCGAAATTTCAAGATGGTGACGTGTAAACTGCAGGTTCCTCAGTCGAATAAACTTTTGGATGCATTGCCACTACGGGTAGTATCCACGTTAATCGACGTGTACTGTTTATATTTGGGTATAAGAAACTCGTTCTGATTGTATAAGTTACATAGATTCCCTGCCAAATAATATGGGAGATTCTGTAGTGTCTAAGATGTTTTCTACATCTGTAGAAATATATATTTCTAAGGCACCTCACGCAAAGTTTTGAGAAACAGCAAATTTAAACGAGCACAATTAAAAAAAAATACTAGATCTGTTTTTTGGTTGCACTAGAAGAGAATCGATAATGCGCTGGGCACATTTTTTTTTTTCAAAACTATTTCACTGGGTTTTTAGATCAATTAGTCAAAAAAGGTGGATTCGTCCTCGTTTAGACGTAGAGGAACATTTCCAGTATTCTGCTACTGACATTCAATTAAATCGCCCACCAAAAAAAAAACAACATTTTTTTCATATTACGATAATCTTAAATTGTAAAAAAATGTTTTCAATATACAAACTATTAATGTTACGTGATTAAAACAAACCGATTTTTATTGTAAGAGATGGGATCACTGTGGTGAGTAAACAATATATGAGAGGGTGACTGCTCTTGTCAACTTGATATTCACACGTCAAAACCGATATTTAGGCACGTACTAAATGTTTAAATCAAATTAATTATCGCAATCGCCCTGCAAAAAAAAAAAAAGTCAAGGAAAAAAGCGTATTGAAATTTCCGACTCCATATCACATTCCTCAAAGAGGACTGAAGCCCATGATTTTGAAATAGCACCGGACTGGAGTCAGCGGCCTGAGACTACATTTCGTCGCCAGTTGTGAGTTTGGTCGATCTCAAAACGTTCCCGGGCAAGGCGTTGGTGCCCAAATTTGAAATGATGAACGGATGCCTGAAAACACTCGGACCATGCCCACTTCCAGACAAGTTCTCTCAGAGATTGCTTATTTTAGAGACTTTGCCATAGCAGCATGTTCTAGTTGAAAGCCCTAAAGTTTGTATTTCGTGACTAGTTAAGAACTTGAGCGATCTCAAAAAATCTCCTGGATCAGGCACAGGTGCTCGAATTGTGAAGCAATGAACGAATGCCTGGAAACAGTCGCACCATGTCCACTTGGAGAAGAGCTTTCTCGAAGATTCTTCGTATTCGAGGATTTTCCATAGCAGCAGCGTGTAGTCAAAAGCCCGAAATTGTTTATATCGTCACTAGTCACGAACTGGGCAGATCTAAAAACATTTCTGGGTGAGGAGCGGGTGCCTGCAATTGAAATAATGAATGAATGTCTGAAAATAGTCGAAACATGTACACTTGACGACGTGCTTTCACGAAGATTCTTTGTATTCGAGGATTTGCCATAGCAGCAGCGTGTAGTCCAAAGCCCTAAATTGTTTGTCTCGTCACCAGTTAAGAACTCGGCAGATCTAAAAACGTTTCTGGGTTAGGAGCAGATGCCTGAAATTGAAATAACGAACGAATGTCTGAAAATAGTCGAACCATATACACTTGGAGACGAGCTTTCTCAATGATTCTTCGTATTCGAGGATTTGCCATAGCACAGCGTGTAGTCCAAAGCCCTAAATTGTTTATCTCGTCACCAGTTAAGAACTCGGCAGATCTAAAAACGTTTCTGGGTGAGGAGCGGGTGCCTGAAATTGAAATAATGAACGAATGTCTGAAAATAGTCGAACCATGTACACTTGAAGACGAGCTTTCTCGAAGATTCTTTGTATTCGAGGATTTGCCATAGCAGCAGCGTGCAGTCCAAAGCCCTAAATTGTTTATGTCGTCACCAGTTAAGAACTCGGCAGATCTAAAAACGTTTCTGGGTGAGGAGCGGGTGCCTGAAATTGAAATCATGAACGAATGTCTGAAAATAGTCGAACCATGTACACTTGGAGACGAGCTTTCTCTGAAATTCTTTGTATTCGAGGATTTGCAATAGCAGCAGCCTGCAGTCAAAAGCCCTAAATTGTTGATTTCGTCACCAGTTAAGAACTCGGCAGATCTAAAAACGTTTCTGGGTGAGGAGCGGGTGCCTGAAATTGAAATAATAAACGAATGTCTGAGAATAGTCGAACCATCTCCATTTGGAGACGAGCTTTCTCTAAAATTCCTTGTATTCGAGGATTTGCCATAGCAGCAGCGTGTAGTCAAAAGCCCTATATTGTTGATTTCCGCGCCAGTTAAAAGCTCGGCAGATCTAAGAACGTTTCTGGGTGAGGAGCGGGAGCCTGAAATTGAAATAATAAACGAATATCTGAAAATAGTCGAACCATCTCCACTTGGAGACGAGCTTTCTCTAAAATTCTTCGCGTTCGAGGATTTGCAATAGCAGCAGGGTGTAATCAAAAGCCCTAAATTGTTGATTTTGTCACCAGTTAAGAACTCGGCAGATACAAAAACATTTCTGGGTAAGAAGCGGGTGCCTGAAATTGAAATAATGAACGAATATCTGAAAATAGTCGAACCATGTACACTTGGAGACGAGCTTTCTCGAAGATTCTTCGTATTCGAGGATTTGCCATAGCAGCAGCGTGTAGTCAAAAGCCCTAAATTGTTGATTTCGTCACCAATTAAGAACTCGGCAGGTCTCGGCACTCGCTTTCAAGAAAGAATGGCTAAACCACCCGTCCTTCTGCACCTGGTGCTGACAATGCTGCTGATCTGTACCGAGCACGGCCCATCTGAAGAAGACCGCGTCATCTGGGCTGCCCATGGAACTATCACCACCAGCCGCATCTACGACACGGTTACGGCCACGGAGCAACAGCACGTGCCAGTTCTGCAACCGTCACCCTCATACGAAAGTTCCTCAACAACGGCGCTGCAAGCACTGCCTATAAAGGAACGCCTCACTCGCGGATACGACAATGGGCTCGGCACTCGCTTTCAAGAAGAATGGCTAAACCACCCGTCCTTCTGTACCAGGTTAGTTGGAGACCAGTATCTAAATTGTTTAAAACTAGCGTTATATTGCTGATAGTTGTGCCGAGCCCAAAGTGCTTTCTCGTTTTGCTGAGTGACTGTGCACACGTGCTTAGTCTTTTGGTTTGCGGGGATATCGAGGCAAACCCGGGACCGACTGATCATGAAATTTTGCTCCAAATAGGTGAGAATGTTGACACTCTCTTAAAACGGACGAATGGCTTAGAAGAAAAGATAGAAACTTTGACCTCCAAGGTTACCGCGACCGAATCTCGGTTAGAAGCGAAGGTTGAAGCTCTTCAAAATCATATGCACGCCCTAGAACAAAAGATTCACGATCTAGACAACAGGGAACGTAGAAACAACCTAATTATATATGGCTTAAACGAAAACACAAACGGAAATCCGTATATCCTTAATGATGTGGAACTAAAAGAAGTATTCGAGGATAAGTTAGGGGTTACAACTGGCACGTAGCCAGGATTTTGTATCGGGGGGGGGGCCCGCCCATGACAAAATGCTGTATGAGGGGGAGGGGGGAGAGGAGGTCCCAGCAAAATGGAAAATTTCGGGGGGGGGGGGGGCCCCCCTGGATACGTGCCTGGGTTACAATAACTAGTATGGAACGAGTTCATCGCCTCGGGAGGCCAAAAATTAACTCGCAGCGTCCTGTGATATTAAAACTCATGAATTATCGTGAAAAGCAACTTATACTTCAAAATGGAAGGAAACTAAAAGGCACTTGTATCTCAATAGGGGAAGATTTTTCTTTCCATGTGCGCTCTGTCAGAAGGCTTCTCTGGAAAAGCTCTTTTTTAAATAGAAATAACGGGGAGAGAGTTTTACTATCCTACGATAAACGAAAAATAAACCAGGAGCTCTACGTTTGGGATTTCAACAAAAATGACAAGGTTAAGTTGGGTTCGGAAAGCCAGCAGGTAAGCCGTCAGCGGACTAGTTCCACAGCATGACGGCCCTTGCCGGAACAAAAGGAGTTGAGACTGATATGCCTCAATGCAAGGAGCGCTGCGAAGAAAGCCGAACAAATTGAAGCTGTTATTTTTTCTTACGGCCCACATGTCATAATGATAACTGAAACCTGGTTACATGGTGATATTCAAGACTCGGAAGTGGTAGCCTCAAACTACAGATTAATACGAAGGGACAGGAGCTCTGGCGGTGGGGGGGGGGGGGGGGGGGGGGGCTGGGAGGGGCGGGGGGGAGTCGCTATAGCCGTTAAAGAAAATGTGGTGTACCGTTCTATGAAATCAATCGAAGATTTCGAAAGTGTTTGGTGTCAAATAAATCTTTTTGGAACATGGCTAACACTCGGAACTGTATAAAGAAAACCCGGCTCGCCGCCGGACGATTTAAAACATATCCTAGATTATTTGCTAGCTAATACCAACAAGTGTAGTAGAATAGTTATCGGAGGAGATCTCAATGCACCCGACGTAAGCTGGTCGGATGAGGGCGTGGCCTGTCCAGGAACTAAACTATCTGAAGTGCTCGTAGACATTGCATTTGGTCGGTGTCTTCGACAAACTGTCGAAGAACCTACGCGAATTACTGAAACATCAAGCAGCTTGCTTGATCTCTTGTTTGTTAGCAAACATTTCGATCATTGTAGCGTTACTGTTCACGAAAAAATATCTGATCACAAACTGGTGTTTTTTAAGTGCGATATGAATGTTTGCCAAAAAGATTCAGCTCAAGTAAAGCAGTATTATGACTACGAAAGAAATAATGACGAGTCTGTTATTGATTATCTGGAAGAGCATCTACACGGGTTTGAAGATCATAGTGGTGTAAATGAAATGTTGTTGAATTTTAAAAGTTTTACTGAGCACTGCATCCTAAACTTTATACCGAAGAAAACTGAAACGACAAAACGCCACAATCCATGGATTACAAGAGACATTTCGCAGGCAAAACGTAAAGTAAAGAGGCTTTGAATGCGTCATTTTCCTGCTATCTGTGAGCAGAGTGACAAGTTAAAAATATTGATGAAGCTAGCCAAGGAAGCCTATTTTACAAAGACATTGCCAGAATTCATTACATCCTCGCCTGAAACGTTTTGGCGTTATCTCAGTCCGGCACAGATTAAGATAAGTCAGTTACGCATTAATAACAACGTTGTGCACGACAGGGCCATAATGTCGTCTTAATTCAATCACTATTTTCAGTCTGTGTTTAGGATAGATTCAACTGAATTCAGCAGTATTCCCAACGATGAAGGCTCTAACGTGAGTGGTTTTGTATCAGAACAAGGTATCGTATCCTTATTATTATGACTTAATACTAGAAAATCGCCAGGACAAGGTACTGTACCAAACGAATTTCTAAAGAGATAGCTGAATGCGTTGCGAAATACTTAAAATTATATTCTTAATTTCACTCCGACACTCTGTTTTACCGGAAGATTGGTTATTAGCAAGATATGTTCCCGGGAAAAGAGTGGGAAGGGTGATTCAGTTGATAATTATCACCCTATTTCTTTGACCTGTACGTCATGTAAGCTACTAGAGCACATTGAGAATAAGCAGCTAGTTTCTTTTATGGAGGACAGAGGCATCCTAAGTTCCAATCAGCATGGCTTTCGGAAAGAGTATTCAACAACAACCCAACTACTTGAATGCTATCATGAGATTTTGGTTATGTTGTTAATCGTCTGCAAGTGGATGCCATTTTTATAAATCTGTCTAAAGGGTTCGATCGAGTACCACATTTTAAACTAATTAATGTTTTAATAGACTACGGTGTTCCTTTATTGATTATAAGATGGATTAGCGCATATCTCTGAAATCGCCGGCAGTTCGTCGATGTAAATGGCACCTTTTCGGAATTGTTGAAACTGTACTCAGGGTTCCACAGGGCTCCGTGTGGCGTCCCTTGCTTTTCTTAATATATGTTAACAGTGCGTTTTCTATCTGCAGTAACGGGCGCGTGAATGTAAGAATGTTTGCCGATGATTGTATTATATATGCTCCCATCTCGTCAGTTTAAGATCAGAGAGAAGTAAATATTTCATATCGCATCTCGTCATGGTGTAGTGAAAAGAATATGATAGTAAACACCCAGAAAACGCAATTCATGCCCTTGACGAATAAGAAAGAAGTGAAAGCCGTTTACAACTCTCTGTAACGCCGAATTAGAGCGCAGCTCTTGAGGAGGAGGAGGGAAGGGTACTGGGAGGGGGGTGGGTCAAGTGACCTCGGAAGGGGGGTCACATGACCTGGGGGAGTCACGTGACCTCGAGGGGGTGTCACGTGACCTCGGGGGGGGGGGGGGTCACGTGACCAGGGGGCACGTGACGATGCCGATGCCGATGACGTCATCAGTGACGTCACTAATGACGTCATCAGCGACGATGACGATGCGGATGCCGATGACGTCATCAGTGACGTCACGCGTCCTATAATGCACCGCGCAGTTACGCCGATGCCGACGGCGACGCCGACGGCGACGCCGACGCCGCTCAAGCCGGTAATAGGCGCCAAAGAGCTGCTCTCTAAAATATATTTTACTTTGACTACGAGCTTGACTTTGTCAGGCTTACTAAAGTTGACAGCAATAAATACTTGGGTGTGGTTATCACTAGCGATCTGAAATGGAACAAACATGTGGATTATGTAGCAAAAAAGGCAACTAAAAAACTGTGGTATTTACGAAGGAAGTTGTATAGGACACCTCCCTCGGTTAAGCTTGTTGCCTACAAAGCTCTTGTAAGACCAACACTGGAGTATGCTTTCGACGTGTGGGATCCTGGCAGGCCACGCTTTCTAATGAACTTGAAAAGGTTCAGTCACTTGCGGTGCTTACAATATTCTCTGATTTCAGGACTACGACGTCTGTGACGGAGCTAAAAAAGCAGGCAGACATGCAGCCCTTGAAAAAAAGGAGAATATGCCAACGCCTGAAATAGTTTTTTTCAGATTTATAATCATCTTTTAAAAATCGACAGCTCTAAATATGTAACACCCAAAAGCCACCGTTCAGAGCGGTTACATCACCCGAAAGTGCTCGAACCCATTCACGCCCGTATAAATATATGTAAACAAACATTTTTTGTGCAGGCTATAGATTTTTGAAATAAACTTCCAGGTGCTGTTGCTGCTCTAGAGTCAATTTTTGATTTCGAAAAAGCTTTACTTGTGTTGTTTGAACAAAAAAATATATATATATATATGCATGTGTTTTTGGCACGCCTCTGTAAGCGGATTTGTAACACCAGATTTTTTTGTGTGTGTGCGTGTGCGGTGTACAGAATGCACTGTACATTCCTTGTTTTGTATTATCCACTCCTGCTTTGGCCCTTGACAGGGTTGGCAGTTTTGTGAAATAAAAATCTAAAAACGTTTCTGGGTGAGGAGCGGATGCCTGAAATTGAAATAATAAACGAATGTCTGAAAATAGTCGAATCACGTCCACTTGGAGACGAGCTTTCTCAAAATTCTTCGTATTTGAGGATTTGCCATAGCAGCGGCGTGTAGTCAAAAGCCTTAAGATGTTGATTTCTTCACCAGTTAAGAACTCGGCAGATCTAAAAACGTTTCTGGGTGAGGAGCGGGTGCTTTAAATTGAAATAATAAACGAATGTCTGAAAATAGTAGAACCATGTCCACTCGGAGACGAGCTTTCTCAAGGATTCTTATCAATCGAGGATTCGCCATAACAGCAGCGTGTTGTCAAAAGCCCTAAATGTTTATCTCGTCACCAGTCAAGAACTCGGCAGATCTAAAAACGTTTCTGGGTGAAGAGCGGGTGCCTGAAATTGAAATAATAAACGAATGTCTGAAAATAGTAGAACCATGTCCACTCGGAGACGAGCTTTCTCAAGGATTCTTATCAATCGAGGATTCGCCATAACAGCAGCGTGTTGTCAAAAGCCCTAAATGTTTATCTCGTCACCAGTCAAGAACTCGGCAGATCTAAAAACGTTTCTGGGTGAAGAGCGGATGCCTGAAATTGAAATAATAAACGAATGTCTGAAAATAGTAGAACCATGTCCACTCGGAGACGAGCTTTCTCAAGGATTCTTATCAATCGAGGATTCGCCATAACAGCAGCGTGTTGTCAAAAGCCCTAAATGTTTATCTCGTCACCAGTCAAGAACTCGGCAGATCTAAAAACGTTTCTGGGTGAAGAGCGGGTGCCTGAAATTGAAATAATAAACGAATGTCTGAAAATAGTAGAACCATGTCCACTCGGAGACGAGCTTTCTCAAGGATTCTTTTCAATCGAGGATTCGCCATAACAGCAGCGTGTTGTCAAAAGCCCTAAATGTTTATCTCGTCACCAGTCAAAAACTCGGCAGATCTAAAAACGTTTCTGGGTGAAGAGCGGATGCCTGAAATTGAAATAATAAACGAATGTCTGAAAATAGTAGAACCATGTCCACTCGGAGACGAGCTTTCTCAAGGATTCTTATCAATCGAGGATTCGCCATAACAGCAGCGTGTTGTCAAAAGCCCTAAATGTTTATCTCGTCACCAGTCAAGAACTCGGCAGATCTAAAAACGTTTCTGGGTGAAGAGCGGGTGCCTGAAATTAAAATAATGAACGAATGTCTGAAAATATTGAAACCATGTCCACTTGGAGACGAGCTTTCTCAAAGATTCTTCGCAATCGAGGATTTGCCATAACAGCAGCGTGTTGTCATAAGCCCTAAATTGTTGATTTCGTCGCTAGTTAATTGGGCAGATCTAAAAATGTTTCAGGGTGAGGAGCGGGTGCCTGAAATTAAAATAATGAACGAATGTCAGAAAAATATTCGAATCATGTCCACTTGGAGACGAGCTTTCTCAAATATCCTTCGTATTCGTAGATTTGCCATAGCAGCAGCGTGTAGTCAAAAGCCCTAAATTGTTTATTGCTTCACCAGTTAAGAACTCGGCAGATCTAAAAAACGTTTCTGGGTGAGGAGCGGGTGCCAGAAATTGAAAAAAAAAAATGAACGAATGTCTGAAAATAGTCGAACCATGTCCACTTGGAGACGAGCTTTCTCAAAGATTCTTCGTATTCGAAAATTTGCCATAGCCGCAGCGAGTAGTCAAAAGCCCTAAATTGTTTATCTCGTCACCAGTTAAGAACTCGGCAGATCTAAAAACGTTTCTGGGTGAGGAGCGGGTGCCTGAAATTGAAATATAGAATGAATGTCTCAAAACAGTCGAACCATGTCCACTTGGAGAAGAGCTTTCTCGAAGGTTCTTTGTATTCGTGGATTTGCCATAGCAGCAGCGTGTAGTCAAAAGCCCTAAATTGTTAATTTCGTCACCAGTCAAGAACTTGGCAGGTCTAAAAAGGGTCTGGGTGAGGAGCGGGTGCCTGAAATTGAAATAATGAACGAATGTCTGAAAATAGTCGAACTATGTCCACTTGGAGACGAGCTTTCCCAAAAGATTCTTCGTATTGGAGGATTTGCCATAGCAGCAGCGTGTAGTCAAAAGCCCTAAATTGTTTATCTCGTCACCAGTCAAGAACTCGGCAGATATAAAAACGTTTCTGGGTGAGGAGCGCGTGCCCAAATTTGAAATGATGACGAATGCCTGAAAATACTCGGACCTTGTCCACATGGAGACGATCTTTCTCAAAGATTCTTCGTAATCGAGGATTTGCTATAGCAGTAGCGTGTAGTCAAAAGCCCTAAATTGTTGATTTCTTCACTAGTTAAGAACTCGGCAGATCTAAAAATGTTTCTCGGTGAGGAGCGGGTGCCTAAAATTGATATAATGAACGAATGTCTAAAAAATAGTGGAACCATGTCCACTTGGAGACGAGCTTTCTCAAAGAGTCTTCGTATTCGAGGATTTTCCATAGCGCCAGCGTGTAGTGAAAAGGCCTAAGTTGTTTATTTCGTTGCCAGTTAAGAACTCGGCAGATCTAAAAAAAGGTTTCTGGATGAGGAGCGGATGCCTGAAATTGAAATAATGAACGAATGTCTGAAAATAGTCGAACCATGTCCACTGAAAGACGAGCTTTCTCTAAGATTCTTCATATTCGAGGATTTGCCATAGCAGCAGCGTGTAGTCAAAAGCCCTAAATCGTTTATCTCGTAACCAGTCACGAACACGGTAGACATAAAAGCGTTTCTGGGTGAGGATCGGGCACCTGATATGGAAATAATGAACGAATGTCTGAAAATAGTAGAACCATGTCCACTTGGAGACGAGCTTTCTCAAAGATTCTTCGTATTCGAGGATTTGCCATAGCAGAAGCGTGTAGTCCAAAGCCCTCAATTGTTTATTTCGTCACCAGTCACGAACTCGGCAGACATAAAAGCGTTTTTGGGTGAGGAGCGGGTTCCTGAAATTGAAATAATTAGTGGATATCTGAAAATAGTCAAACCATGTCCCCTTGGAGAAGAGCTTTCTCAATGGTTCTTCGTATTCGACGATTTGCCATAGCAGCAGCGTGTAGTCAAAAGCCCTAAATTGTTGATTTCTTCACCAGTTAAGAACTCGGCAGATCTAAGAACGTTTCTGGGTGAGGAGCGGGTGCCTGAAATTGAAATTATGAACGAATGTCTGAAAATAGTCGAACCATGTCCACTTGGAGTCTAGCTGTCTCAAAGATTCTTCGCATTCGAGGATTTGCTATAGCAGCAGCGTGTAGTCGAATCCCCTAAATTGTTCATTTTGTCACCAGTCAAGAGCTCGGCAGACAGAAGAGCGTTTCTGGGTGAGGAGCGGGTGCCTGAAATTGAAATAATGAACGAATGTCTGAAAATAGTCGAACCATGTCCACTTGGAGATGAGCTTTCTCAAAGATTCTTCATATTCGAGGATTTGCCATAGCAGCAGCGTGTAGTCAAAAGCCCTAAATTGTTTACCTCGTCTGCAGTCAAGAACTTGGCAGATATAAAAACGTTTCTGGGTGAGGAGCGCGTGCCCAAATTTTAAATGATGAACGAATGCCTGAGAATAGTCGAACCATGTCCACTTGGAGACGAGCTTTCTCAAAGATTCTTCGTAATCAAGGATTTGCCATAGCAGCAGCGTGTAGTCAAAAGCCCTAAATTGTTGATTTCTTCACCAGTTAAGAACTCGGCAGATCCAAAAACGTTTCTGGGTGAGGAGCGGGTGCCTGAAATTGAAATAATGAACGAATGTCTGAAAATAGTCGAACCATGTCCACTTGGAGTCTAGCTTTCTCAAAGATTTTTCGCATTCGAGGATTTGCTATAGCAGCAGCGTGTAGTCAAATGCCCTAAATTGTTTATATCGTCACCAGTCAAGAACTCGGCAGACATAAAAGCGTTTTTGGGTGAGAAGCGGGTGCCTGAAATTGAAATAATGAACGAAAGTCTGAAAATAGTCGATTCATGTCCACTTGGAGAAGAGCTTTCTCAAAGATCCTTCGTATTCGAGGATTTGCCATAGCCGCAGCGTGTAGTCAAAAGCCCTAAATTGTTCATATCGTCACCAGTCAAGAAATCGGCAGATATGAAAACATTTCTGTGTGAAGAGCGCGTGCCCAAATTTGAAATGAATAATGAATGCCTGAAAATACTCGGACCATGTCCACTTGTCGACGAGCTTTCTCAAAGATTCTTCGTAATCGAGGATTTGCCATAGCAGCAGCGTGAAGTCAAAAGCATTAAATTGTTGATTTCTTCACCACGTAAGAACTCGGCAGATTAAAAAGGTTTCTAGGTGAGGAGCTGGTGCCTGAAATTGAAATTATGAACGGATGTCTGAAAATAGTTGAACCATGTCCATTTGGAGACGAGCTTTATCAAAGATTCTTCGTATTCGAGGATTTGCCATAGCAGAAGCGTGTAGTCCATAGCCCTCAATTGTTTATTTCGTCACCAGTCACGAACTCGGCAGACATAAAAGCGTTTTTGGGTGAGGAGCGGGTTCCTGAAATTGAAATAATGATTGGATATCTGAAAATAGTCAAACCATGTCCCCTTGGAGAAGAGCTTTCTCAAATGTTCTTCGTATGCGACGATTTGCCATAGCAGCAGCGTGTAGTCAAAAGCCCTAAATTGTTTATAACGTCACCAGTCAAGAACTCGGCAGATATAAAAAAGTTTCTGGGTGAGGAGCGGGTGCCTGAAATTGAAATAATGAACGAATGTCTGAAAATAGTCGAACTATGTCTACTTGGAGACGAGCTTTCTCAAAGATTCTTCGTATTCAAGGATTTGCCATAGCAGGAGCGTGTAGTCAAAAGCCTTAAATTGTTTATGTCGTCACCAGTCACGAACTCGGCAGACATAAAAGCGTTTTTGGGTGAGGAGCGGGTTCCTGAAATTGAAATAATTAGTGGATATCTGAAAATAATCAAACCATGTCCCCTTGGAGAAGAGCTTTCTCAATGGTTCTTCGTATTCGACGATTTGCCATAGCAGCAGCGTGTAGTCAAAAGCCCTAAATTGTTTATCTCGTCACCAGTTAAGAACTCGGCAGATCTAAAAACGTTTCTGGGTGAGGAGCGGGTGCCTGAAATTGAAATATAGAATGAATGTCTCAAAACAGTCGAACCATGTCCACTTGGAGAAGAGCTTTCTCGAAGGTTCTTTGTATTCGTGGATTTGCCATAGCAGCAGCGTGGAGTCAAAAGCCCTAAATTGTTAATTTCGTCACCAGTCAAGAACTTGGCAGGTCTAAAAAGGTACTGGGTGAGGAGCGGGTGCCTGAAATTGAAATAATGAACGAATGTCTGAAAATAGTCGAACTATGTCCACTTGGAGACGAGCTTTCCCAAAAGATTCTTCGTATTGAAGGATTTGCCATAGCAGCAGCGTGTAGTCAAAAGCCCTAAATTGTTTATCTCGTCACCAGTCAAGAACTCGGCAGATATAAAAACGTTTCTGGGTGAGGAGCGCGTGCCCAAATTTGAATTGATGACGAATGCCTGAAAATACTCGGACCCTGTCCACATGGAGACGATCTTTCTCAAAGATTCTTCGTAATCGATGATTTGCTATAGCAGTAGCGTGTAGTCAAAAGCCCTAAATTGTTGATTTCTTCACTAGTTAAGAACTCGGCAGATCTAAAAATGTTTCTCGGTGAGGAGCGGGTGCCTAAAATTGATATAATGAACGAATGTCTAAAAATAGTGGAACCATGTCCACTTGGAGACGAGCTTTCTCAAAGAGTCTTCGTATTCGAGGATTTGCCATAGCGCCAGCGTGTAGTGAAAAGGCCTAAGTTGTTTATTTCGTTGCCAGTTAAGAACTCGGCAGATCTAAAAAAGGTTTCTGGATGAGGAGCGGATGCCTGAAATTGAAATAATGAACGAATGTCTGAAAATAGTCGAACCATGTCCACTGAAAGACGAGCTTTCTCAAAGATTCTTCATATTCGAGGATTTGCCATAGCAGCAGCGTGTAGTCAAAAGCCCTAAATCGTTTATCTCGTAACCAGTCACGAACACGGTAGACATAAAAGCGTTTCTGGGTGAGGATCGGGCGCCTGATATGGAAATAATGAACGAATGTCTAAAAATAGTAGAACCATGTCCACTTGGAGACGAGCTTTCTCAAAGATTCTTCGTATGCGAGGATTTGCCATAGCAGAAGCGTGTAGTCCAAAGCCCTCAATTGTTTATTTCGTCACCAGTCACGAACTCGGCAGACATAAAAGCGTTTTGGGTGAGGAGCGGGTTCCTGAAATTGAAATAATGATTGGATATCTGAAAATAGTCAAACCATGTCCCCTTGGAGAAGAGTTTTCTCAAATGTTCTTCGTATGCGACGATTTGCCATAGCAGCAGCGTGTAGTCAAAAGCCCTAAATTGTTTATAACGTCACCAGTCAAGAACTCGGCAGATATAAAAAAGTTTCTGGGTGAGGAGCGGGTGCCTGAAATTGAAATAATGAACGAATATCTGAAAATAGTCGAACTATGTCTACTTGGAGACGAGCTTTCTCAAAGATTCTTCGTATTCAAGGATTTGCCATAGCAGGAGCGTGTAGTCAAAAGCCTTAAATTGTTTATGTCGTCACCAGTCACGAACTCGGCAGACATAAAAGCGTTTTTGGGTGAGGAGCGGGTTCCTGAAATTGAAATAATTAGTGGATATCTGAAAATAGTCAAACCATGTCCCCTTGGAGAAGAGCTTTCTCAATGGTTCTTCGTATTCGACGATTTGCCATAGCAGCAGCGTGTAGTCAAAAGCCCTAAATTGTTGATTTCTTCACCAGTTAAGAACTCGGCAGATCTAAGAACGTTTCTGGGTGAGGAGCGGGTGCCTGAAATTGAAATAATGAACGAATGTCTGAAAATAGTCGAACCATGTCCACTTGGAGTCTAGCTGTCTCAAAGATTCTTCGCATTCGAGGATTTGCTATAGCAGCAGCGTGTAGTCAAATCCCCTAAATTGTTTATTTTGTCACCAGTCAAGAGCTCGGCAGACAGAAGAGCGTTTCTGGGTGAGGAGCGGGTGCCTGAAATTGAAATAATGAACGAATGTCTGAAAATAGTCGAACCATGTCCACTTGGAGATGAGCTTTCTCAAAGATTCTTCATATTCGAGGATTTGCCATAGCAGCAGCGTGTAGTCAAAAGCCCTAAATTGTTTACCTCGTCTGCAGTCAAGAACTTGGCAGATATAAAAACGTTTCTGGGTGAGGAGCGCGTGCCCAAATTTTAAATGATGAACGAATGCCTGAGAATAGTCGAACCATGTCCACTTGGAGACGAGCTTTCTCAAAGATTCTTCGTAATCAAGGATTTTCCATAGCAGCAGCGTGAAGTCAAAAGCCCTAAATTGTTGATTTCTTCACCAGTTAAGAACTCGGCAGATCCAAAAACGTTTCTGGGTGAGGAGCGGGTGCCTGAAATTGAAATAATGAACGAATGTCTGAAAATAGTCGAACCATGTCCACTTGGAGTCTAGCTTTCTCAAAGATCCTTCGTATTCGAGGATTTGCCATAGCCGCAGCGTGTAGTCAAAAGCCCTAAATTGTTCATATCGTCACCAGTCAAGAAATCGGCAGATATGAAAACATTTCTGTTGTGAAGAGCGCGTGCCAAATTGAAATGAAA
>JABSTQ010002013.1:0-32072 GCA_013358835.2 Ixodes persulcatus
TCCACCGGGAATACCTGGGCCCAGATGGCCTCTTCCTGAACGAAGCCCAAACCATCTTCTTAGGCTGGAGGGCCGTCCTCGGTGGCAATCCTTTGTGACCCCTCCATCCATCATCGTGGCTGGCACCGCCGCTTATTGAACACCAATCACTCGTCCATCCGATATCTTGGTATCGACTTCTTAATCAACAACGGCCCGTCCTTCACTCGCAGCATGCCAAAGACGATCTCATTCCCATTGAATCATCATCCCTCAAGCCATTTCAAAAACTGCGTTGCATTAACACACTTTCCATGAATAAGTACCTTTATGCAGCTTCTTCCATCTTGGATGATCGGGGAGTCAGCCGTCATTGACACGGCACTACGCATCCGCATCAAGACATTGCTCCATCATCCACTATTATTCCCGAATACCCACATGCACCTCGCAGAGCGGGATGGAGGCTTCGGGTGCCTGAAGATAGGGAGGGTGGCCCAGGAGGTTCAACTCAAGGCGTTGGCGCTGCTCGTCCGCGTGAGAAACAGGGCCGGCGTTCGCATGTTGAACACTACCATGGGGCTATACCACTGCCGCCTAGCCTCCCAGCTGCGGGTGCCACCAGACATAACCGACGCCGAAGAACTGGCTGCGGCACTTGGGCAGTCAAGAAAAGACTGGTGGAAGGAGCTCCAGGCTGCCTACCTGAACAAGGACCCGTTCGCCCATCAGGGTCAGACTCTAGGGAACACCTGGCTGCAACACGACTCCAGGCTCCTCGAGGACGGTTACCGCATGAAGGCGTTGCCTTTGAGGACTGACACCTACCCGACCAATAATGCCCTTCTCAATTACGATAACACCGATGCATCCGCTCGCCCCTGCTGGAGCTGCCTCCAGGCCCTAAAGACTCCATTTCACATCCTTCAAGAGTGCATATCCATCACGCTTACGAGAATGGCGCGCCATAACTTCATATGCAAAAAAGTTTTCCGGCTTGTAGACAAATATAACCAGAAGGCGACCATTCAGACAGAGCAGCTCGTCACGAGCCCTGCGGGCACCCGTCTTACACCCGACATCATCCTCTCGGACGGAGACTCGGTAGTTATTGCTGACGTCGCCGACTCCTGGGACATTCATCCAGAATCATTTCTGAGAATGTACGACTTCAAGAGCACCAAGTACAACTGCCTGCAGCCACTGTACACGGATAAGGTCGTGATGGCAGTCGGCATGGCGTTTGGAGCACGCAGCATTCTCTGCACGGGAACCATCTGTGGAGAAGCCAGCCAAGGGATCCCCGAGTGGGAAATGGCCTGGCTCGTTTCGCATGCCCTTGCCGGATCCCTCATTTGCCTTAATAGGTTCATCAAGTCTTAGATTCATCTCTCATCTAGGTTGGTCGGGAACTTCACCCACTAACCTCCTCTTCTTTTGGTATACCCCGTTTGGCATACTTGCCAACGGGTTTGCAGTTCTTGCGTTTTTGTTATTTAACTATGTTGCTTTTACGGGTCTAATTGGCCGATTTTCCAGGAGCTTCTAAAAATCATTTTTTCTTGTGTTTTTTTTTTTTTCTTTTCCGGGCAGAATACCTTTACCTGACCGGTTTTGTCTGAAACAGAGGCAGAAGTATTTTGTACTGCGGTACTGCTGCACTGCCTTTATCACCCAGGCAAGCCGACTCTTCCGCCACACAATTTCCTAAGTCTGCTCCGAACTAATTATTGTACTAGCATTGCAGATTGACTCGGCATCAACCATGACACTTACTTAAGACTGCTGGACATCAAAGGCGCATGATTTGAACATCACGATTGCTGCGCGTAATATAGACAATACCATAGACAAAACTTCAATCCTTATAACCGATTATAGTAGTATCTGGACTAGAAACTCAGCGTTTCTAGTCTAACTGTATTAATGAACAAGTCTTCACCAAGAAAGTCGTAAACGTAGAAAAATGTTTGAACAGCAGTAGAGGCTTTATTACACGACGTTTCGGGAAGAGACTTCCCTTCTTCAAGTGTGCAGAAAATACAGTTGCAAAGCGTTTTTAGAGAGACCAGAGGAGAGAAGGAACATTGGAGAAAGCGAAAGGAAAAAATCATATATATAATAGTAAAAGTAGGAACACATAAGCATGAAAAAAACTACATTCCAACAAAACACACATAAAAAAAGGAGTAGTACTAAGGGGGACATGGTCGCGGCTCTTGTTAGCGAAACCAAGAAAATATATCACAGGCTACGGCCTCCGCCACGTTAGAGTTAGAGCTCCAGATCCAGAAAAATAAAATAAAATAACAACATACAGGGGTCAAGTCGAGTGAGCCCAAGCCAGTATAACGCCGAAGGAAACGAAGGTCATATATAAGCCCGAAGTGTTTGTAAACGGACAGCAGAAATGTCACACGTGGGTGGCACTGCTCAACAGAATAATGAGAACCACTCCTTAAACGCCTCCCAGCTCAAACTCCCCCTCCTAAAAAAAAAAAAAGAGGGAAGTTAGCGTTTTTTAGCTCTCCTCTCAGAGAGCTCTACCTTTTCTCCGCTCTCCTCTGCGATGGGGAAGGCGGTTTGCCTGTAGTATACAAAAAACTAAAAACTAAAAACCTACAACAACCTATATAGGTTTCCCTTTGAAATGTTGATTCCAAGTGTTTAAATTTTAGTACCTCACGGAATCCACCACCTCAACGCGACAGCCCCGCCGATCTCACCGAATTCGGCAGAACAAGTCGCACAAGTTCGCTCAGTGACAATATGGTGGCCAGTCTTTTACCCCTTTGTTTCTTCGTGTGCGAAAACTTATAGACAAGAAATTAAAGTATGTTTCACATTCTTCTTTCTACAGGGACTGCATTGACCAGAATGTAGTACTAAAGGGACCAGCCCTCTCTATTCACCCGTCGTTTAATTTTAGAAATTCAGATAATACCAAGAACTGGGACACCACTCTCGAGGCCACCTCCAGGCAACTTTTAACGATTCTAATTAAGGAGAGCCTAACTGTAATCAAACATCTTGATCTTGACCTAAAAACTGTCGTTGCCCAACTAACCGAGGAGGAGATTAGTGACCTTAACGTATTTGCAGTTAAAAAGCTTGATGAGTTGCAGATTGCCAAGGCAAAAAAGCGCACCGTGATGGCCTTTCCCTGTCGAAGGTTAACAGCGATAATATATTGCCTTCTCTGAACAATGCGTCAAATGTGAATGGTAGTCTTATTGAAACAAGTGATTGTGCAGTAATTAACGTATCTGATACTCCTCTGACCTCTACAGAGTGTTACTCCTCTGATACTCCTCTGACCTCTACAGATTCTCCGAGAGTTCGAGGCAAGGACGCAGCGTCCGGATGAGAGTCTGGTCCGGTACGTTCGGGTCATGCCAGAGCTCTTCAAGAGGGCGGACCCGAAGTCACCGGAGTCGGACAGAGTAGCTCGGGTCAGAAGACAGTGTCACCCAAGGTACCACGTCTACCTCATCAACCGCACCTTTGAGACACTTGAAGAGCTAGCCCGGGGCGCCCGCCTCATCGAGGAAGCTCTTCATGCCGAGCGGAACTACGTGCCGCCGCCACCAGCCAAGTACGCGCTCGAACCGGCATGCGCATCGCGGGGCCCCGAGGCCTCCACGCAAGTGGACTGTCCGAACGAGACCTCTCTTCCCCACCACGTCAACCAGGAGAGCTGGCGTGGCATGCATGGTGATCTCCCGTGCGGGATAAGCGTATGTTCGCCTAACTCTCCCCGAGAGGTCCCCGGATGTCACAGCGAGACCCGTGAGGGTTTCGGGCGGGAGTCGTCACGACAGGTGGGAGGTCGTGTGCCGTGCCCTATCGTAAGCTGGGGCCCAACGGAGATCACCACCCAAGCGAACCATCTTCATCAGTCTGCTCCTGCAAGTGCTGGCGAAAGCTGGCACGGTGCGGTCGCAAACCCGCAGCCCAGCAGCATTGACCCTCGCCGCAACGGAACAAGCCCTTCCCAAAACAGCCAGTCGCAAGCCTGGTGGAGGCCCTCCCATAGTGGTTCCTTACCCGATCACTGGAGGCGGTCCGACGGGCACCTCGGTGCGGGTGACCTAAGCAGGCAACTGTCGCCGGACTGCTGCTACCACTGCGAGCAGCCCGGCCATCACCGAAACCCGTGTTCAAGGCTTCTGGACACTACAAACAAGAGGTGGCACGAGACGGCGGCAAAGGGCCGGAACCAGAACAGCCAGGGAAACTACTACGGCCGGCGACGCTGAAACCAGACAGCCACTCGCCGACGGCCATTACAGTCCCTGGGAGCAGTGAGGCCGCGGCACAGATTCCATCGGTATGTCGAATCCAGCCCGAGCCTAACATCATTGAACCGCGCATGACGATTTCACTGCTCGAGTTTCCCATTGCCGCACTTTTGAATTCTGGGGCCGCTATCTCGCTTATAGGAGATTTCGTTTTTGAACTCTGCAAAGCAAAAAAGATAAGCCTCCGGGAGTGCGAAACCCGTTTGCAGCTAGCTTCTGGTACAGCAATAACAGCTGGAGGAGCCGTGAGGTTGCAGATTCGGTTTAATGGAAAGAATAGGCGTCAGCAATTTCTTTATCTGCCAGGACTCGTGGTACCTGTGATCTTGGGCCGAGATTTCATTACAGGCGAAAGCATGACGCTGGACTTTTCTGGTGGCGGATACCGGCTGCGACAACAACCGGAGCTGACTCCGTTTACCAGACGGGAGAACTGCATCCGTAACCTGCCCAAGGCCGCCGACGTCACTGTTGTGCCGGACGTCCCGCAAGCAAAGTGCCCCGCAAGCAGCCACCAGAAGCAGGAGCTGCAAGCCGTCCTGGAGTCTTTCTCACCATTGTTCACGGAAACACCTGGAAAGACTGACATCCTGCTGCACCGCATTGAAACCGGTGACGCGCCGCCTCGGAGGTGCAGCCCTCGACCGATCAGCGTCCACAAAAGGGCACTCCTTGATGCGGCGCTCGAGGAAATGATTGACACCGGTTCAGTACGTGAGTCGAAGAGCCCCTGGGCGTTCCCCGTTGTTCTCGCTCCTTAGAAAGACGGAACAGCCAGACTCTGTGTGGATTACAGGCGGCTTAACGATGTGTCCGTACGGGACAGCTACCCTTTCCCCAGCATTTCCTCCGTGATGTACGCGCTCGGTAACGCGACCGTGTTTACAACGCTGGATTGCAGTCGCGGGTTTTTTCAGATCAAGATTCACCCATCAGACGTTCCAAAAACTGCTTTCATCTGCCACAGAGGATTGTTCGAGTTCACCAGACTGCCGTTCGGCTTGTCTAACTCTCCAGCCAGTTTTCAACGCCTGATGGATGTTGTACTTGGGAACTCGAAGTACGAATTCGCCATGGCATACATGGATGACGTGGTTGTTTTCTCGATAACTATCGAGGAGCATGTCGAGCACCTTCGCATTGTACTTGAGCGAATGCGTAATGCTGGGCCCACGATTCATCCCGGAAAGGTTCAGTTGGCCATGCCCAAGATTAACCTCCTTGGATTCGTTGTGGATAACGGCACGCTCCGCCCCAACGAAGATAAGTTGCGCGCGCTAACGGAATAGCCAAGCCCACATGACGTAAAGAGCCTACAAAGATACGTCGGAATGATTGCGTTCTACCGGGATTTCATTCCACACTGTTCCGAGATATCCCAACCGCTCAATCACCTTCTAAAAAAAGGCGTCAAGTGGTGTTGGGCCGAACAGCAACAATGCGCATTCACAGTCCTTTCAAAAGCCGTGACTGACAACGCTTGTTTACAGCTCCCAGACTTGAACAAGCCGTTCGTTCTGCAGACAGATGCAAGCGACTGTGGCCTGGGTGCTGTCTTGCTGCAGGAGTATGGCGGTGTGCTTCGGCCAGTTGCTTTCACGAGCCACACGCTAACTCCAGCCGAGCGCAACTACAGTGTCGCAGAACGTGAATGTCTCGCCATTATTCATGCTTTGAAGCGCTTCGATATGTACCTAGATGACGCAACGTTCCAGATTCAATCTGATCACTTAGCGCTATCATGGCTAAGGGGACTTAAGAATCCAGCTGGACGTCTTGCTCGTTGGGCGCTTACGCTACAACAGTACGACTACTCCATAGTGTACCGCCCGGGGTCAACCAACAAAGTTGCTGATGCGCTCTCTCGTGCTCCACTTCCCGAGGAACACTCGCAGGATACCCATGGCTTGGTGACCATCGCGGCCACGACACGAGGATCCCCAGATTCACGGTGGGGTACATTGGTGAGCCGCGAGGAGCTTCGCAAGGCGCAGCTGGATGACGGGCTCTGCCAACGCGTGTCTGCTTGGCTGGCAGCAGGAGGTCCAGTCGACCGCCCAAGTGACAAGGAGTTCGACTCCTACTTGATGAGCGATGACGGCCTCCTGCTGCGCTACATCCCCCAGGCCGATGATGATCCGGATGGCTCAGAGTTCCGGACCGTGATACCCCGCAAGCTACGTAAGCTTTTCATCCGATGCATGCCTGACTCTGCCTTGGCAGGACACAGCAGCTATGAAAAGTTATCCCAAGTTGCTACCTGCACCAGGCATGAGGCAGGATGTGCTTCGATACGCTCGTAGCTGTTCAGTGTGCCAGAAGGCAAAACGACGTGGTGGTCAGCCCCCCGGTCTCATGCAACCAATCGTGAGCCAGAGCCCTTGGCAGATTTGTTGCTGTTACGTCATGGGCCCTTGCCACGTAGTACCCGCGGCAATCAGTACTTGTTCGTGGTAACCGACCACTTCACGAAGTGGTTGAGTTATTTACTTTGCGGAAGCTAGATTCGCAAAAAAATCTGGGAGTGTCTACTCGAAACATTCGCTAGGTTTGGCCTTCCTGCACAGCGTGTAAGCGATAATGCCTCCTATCTAACAAGTAAGGTGTTCGTGGACGCATGCGCAGTGCTGGGAATTAAGCACACAAGAACTTCCCCATACCACACGCAAACAAACATCACGGAAAGGGTAAATCGGAACCTTAAGATGATGTTAGTGGCCTACACAGAGCGCCACAAGGACTGGGACGCGAAACTGCCCGAGCTGGCATTCGCAACCCGTACGACCACTAATCGGTCAACGGGTCTCACTCCTGCCCAATTGAATTTTGGCAAGGAGCTCGCGTTCCCGCTTTTTAACAGTCTCCTTTCTACAGAGTCTGGGGGAAGGCTTCGCCCCTACGTGAAGTTCGCAGAGGACCTGCGAAAGCGCTTCTCCGATAACCTTCGAGAGGCCCGAGAAAATCTCGACGTCGCCCGAGTACAACAGGCAGAACAGTACAACCAGGGGCGACGTGACTTGCAGTTCGAGGTGGGAGATTTTTTACTCCGGCGTACTCACCCACTGAGTGACGCCGCTCGAGGTTTCGCTGCCTCCCTCGCCAACAGGTGGGAAGGTCCGTTTCGCGTGCATGATAAGTGCTCGCCGCTCACTTACAAACTAGTTCACTGCGAGTCTAGTGAGGAAACCGGACCTGTTCATGTCAGCGACCTTAAACGTTTTTTTCAAGCAGATGACGAAGATTCCTCGCAGGACCTTAACGACACGGACGGCAGTCTCGTTCCGGAAACCCCCTTGTCTCCACCAAGGCGGCGGTATAACCTGCGACGTCGGTGACAGTTTCTACGACTACGAATATATTCTTAAAGATTTATTGTTGCAGAACTTGTTAAATAGAAGAATAGCTCGCGACGTTCTATTTTTACATAAGGTTGTACACGGTCGTGTAGATAGTGAATTAGTGTCATCGTTAAAATTTCACGTACCGGCACGTGTTGTTAGAGGATTTAGTATATTTTACCCCTCCATTCAATCGAAATTGTCACCGCTGGTAAGGTTGCAGATTTGTGGTAATGAACTGTCCTCTCATGTTGATATCTTTTCAGATATATCAGTGTTTAGAAGGGAGCTAAATTTTTATCTTTTTAATTCCTGATTGCATGTTAGTCTGTTCTTTTTTAACAAGTGGAAGATATTGCGTTAAGTCATGTACTACCATTTTATGTGCCACCACACTATGACCTAGTGGTCGTTCTGGGGCATGATTCAAATAAAGCATTATTATTATTATTATTATTTATTATAAAGAGAGAGGAACCTTTTTTTTTTGTCTCCTCGGCTTCGCCTCTCACGCATTTTGTGGGTAGTTTTCTACTTCCACGGATCTGCTTCCTTTTCAAGAGAGGGGGAGAAGATTGTGTGCCCACCTCAGATCCGTTATTTCAAACTTTCTGGAAGGGGTGCGAACATAACGTCGGGCCCAACCCTCAACTGAGCCCCATGTCGCCTGCTTTCTTGTTTTTCTATGGAGCTGGCTCATGGACAACACCGTCACCACACCCGCCATCGGAACGACACGGCGGCCGGTCTCATGGTGGACCGGGCCACCAAGGACGTCGGCGCGCCAAGGATGGTCCAGATCAATGTGGTGGCCGCCAGCCGAGCCCTGATCAAGAGCAAGGAGCTCAAGCGACAGGCTGGAGCTGACCGAGCCGCTGCAGAAAGAGCAGCATTTGGTCAAGGAGCGAAGGAGAGAGCGGACGCCGAATTCATAGCGCGCGTCAACCAACTTGGCGAGCGCGACCTTCAACGGGCCATCGCGCTCGCCCAGCACCCGCCGGCCGGACTTGTAACGTCAGTCTAAAGTCCCTGTATCTGGAAAAAGTGGCGCATTCTCTTTCCTTCTCCTCTAAAAACCCTCCTTACCCCACCTCTAAGTTCCGGTTTGCGACGGAGGCGCCCTCTGGAATTTCCCAAGCGTCTCGACGTCTCGGTCAGCTGAAGCGGTCGAGATGCCGATCGTGTGGACTTTTCTCGTCAGACAAGTATGGCAGTGACCTCATTTAGAGCCCACATTCGTATCCGACCGTCCTGAAGCCGCTCTAGATCTGTTCGTCCAACCGTGGATCCCGAAAGTGCTTTTGGATAATCGTCCCTTCCGAGCTGCATTAGGTCAGTGTCTCGCGAGTGTTCGGCTTCGCAGCAGGAGCGGGCGAGTTGCCGATCGTGTGGACTTTTCTAGTCATATAAGTGTGGCAGTGACCTCATTTAGAGCCCGCATTCGTATCCGACAGTCCTGAAGCCGCTCTAGATCTGCTCGTCGAACCGTGGATCCCGAAAGTGCTTTGGATAATCGTCCCTTCCGAGCTGCATTAGGTCAGTGTCTCGCGAGTGTTCGGCTTCACAGCTGGAGCGGGCGAGTTGCCGATCGTGTGGACTTTTCTAGTCATATAAGTGTGGCAGTGACCTCATTTAGAGCCCGCATTCGTATCCGACCGTCCTGAAGCCGCTCGAGATCTGTTCGTCCAACCGTGGATCCCGAAAGTGCTTCGGATAATCGTCCCTACCGAGTTGCATTAGGTCAGTGTCTCGTGAGTGTTCGGCTTAACAGGAATTGCAAGTCGCTTTTAATCATATCAAACCGCCAAATTGCAATTTTATTCTCAACGATTTCAAATGATTGACTACTTTATAATACGTGACCTTGACGAGCTTTCGGGAGGGTTTGGCCTACGGGCGCTAAAAACAATTTGGCGGCCTAGAAAGCAAGATACTATTTTCTTTCTATTTGGGGGCAGCGGTGATGTGGTTGACGATTTCTGTGCGTGTATTCTGTGCATGCTGTAAAAAGTTGCGGCACCGCGGGCCTTTCGCTACGGGGCTACGCGGTGTCGCTTTTCTTCCGAGCGTAATACATACCATTTTCGTTATTTTAATTGATGAAACCGTTTTTAGACATGAAAACTCCGTTTTCGTTTAGTTTTGTTACTCCGTAATTTTATCAGTGTTTGTTTATCGTTCATACTAAAAAAAAATCCAGGTTTAGTTACGGTTTACGCTGCTTTTAGACTCCTGGGCAAGCGTCCTAGGTCTAGAAACCTGGTGCAGACTCGGAAACCAGCGCTCGGTTTCGGCACCTAATCGAGTCAAGCAATTGCAGGTTATTTCAGTAAAAGGAAATGAGTGAGCCAAAAATAATTTAAATCTCATCCAGAGAGCAATGCAAAACAAGCGAATGCGAGATCAAAATCTCTATGAAAATACACAAGCACAGATGACATTAAAGAGAACAAAATCAAAGTCACAATTTTATTCATTTCACAAAACTGCCAGCCAAGTAAAAAGGCCACGACAGAGGTATTCACTACAAGTAGAACACATGCAGAGTACATAACAGATCACAGTATGAAAAAAAAGGAGATAGATGACACGGAGATACACCATACACCATCCAAATACTTTATTAGTTCGCGAATGTGCAGGTTGCTTTACCGACAGGTGCAGTCACTGTTACATTTCATAAAGTAGTTCTAAAGCCCTTACACCTTCTAATGCTGTTACTGGAATGGTATAGCCAAACACAATAAATTGTACAAACCACATGGGGTTAAAGGGATACTGAACCAACGAATTTAGTGTGCATAATAAGTGGCGCACGTTCTTTCCACGAGCCAGCAGCCGCCGGTGTGCGCGGGCACACGCAACGAGAATGACGTCAAAGGCCTCCATTCGCGGTTAAGATGACAGTGAAATGTATGGGCTTCGGGCCAAAGGAGAATAAAGACAAGTTTTTCATCTATACAGTGGTGTCTGGTGTAAAAGGTAAGCGATTAATTGGTCTACCAAGCACGTAGCTTTCACTTTTAGAGATGAAAAGCCTGTATTTATTCTCGTTTAGCCCGAAGCTCATGCATTTCACTGTCTTCTTAAGCGCGAATGGAGGTCTTCGACGTCATTTTCGTTGCGTGTGCTCGCGCACACCGGTGGCTGCTGGCTCGTGGAAAGAACCTGCGCCACTTATTATGGACACTAAATTCTTTGGTTCAGTATCCCTTTAAACATCGAGCTGCTTGATGAGACGGGTCTGCAGGTATCCGACTTCAGATGCATACTCGAGATAAGGATGCACGAGTGTGTTATATGCTGCAAGTTTGACTCACCTTGTATGCTAAAGAGTCCATCAGCTCGTGAATTATGTCTGACACAAACCTGAAGTCCTGGAGATGCCAATGAAGTGTGCGTTCTACAGGCAAAGGCTACCCCAATTCCCTAGTACCACATTGAAACCATGGGAAACACAAGAAAGATGAATCCTAAAAACTTTCTCGAGGATGCCTTTACTTCATGCAGTCCTCTTCATAGTGGACTTTCTGCTACGAGAAAGCGCTTAAGTCCAAATTTTAAATTGTTCTCTTCACGTTGCACCTCATACTCCTGTCGTTGCGCCATTATCAGTTTTATCTGAATAGAATATAGTTGTCTTTGTAGCTCTTTGTTATTCATCAGTACACCAGAAAGACCTGCATTCTGAAGATACGGCCTGATGCCAAGTGTAAACAGTGTGCCTGAAAAAGAATAAAAGATTATTATTTAGTCTTGTCAAGTGGCTAAGAGTGAGACAATAAAATCGGCTGTAAATAACAGTGTGTAACTGCCTGCAATCTGCCAGGAAATAAACAGCAGTCGAAAATGAAAACTCATCAGCTGTTGCTGCGGCAATCTGTCCAGGACAAGCTGGAGAAGCAAGGGCCTATAGAGCGCTGCTCAGACCTTGTTCAGGCAGCCATGGCACGATACACACTGCTTGAACGAATAAATGAGCATAGAGGACAGTCTTTGTAGGTGTGCCTCGGTCAACCTGGAAACAGTATCATTATGCTAAACTCACCAACACACAACACACCTCTACAGTCCGTTGCAACCTAAGAACGAAGGGCGAGGGTAAGACGGGCCGGGGAGGAGGAAGCAGACGGAACGCTAAAGAGAGAAGGAGGTTTCCCCCTCTCTTCTCCAGCGTTCCGTCTGCTTCCTCCTCCCCGGCCCGTCTTACCCTCGCCCTTCGTTCTTAGGTTGCAACGGACTATAGAACGAATAAATGAGCAGAGACGACAGTCGTTGGAGGTGTGTCTCGGTCGACCTGGAAACAGTATCATTGTGCTAAACTCACCGACACACTAACACACTTCTAGAACGAATAAATGAGCAGAAACGACAGTCGTTGGAGGTGTGCCTCGGTCGACCTAGAAACGGTATCATTGTGCTAAACTCACCAACACACTAACACACTTCTAGAACGAATAAATGAGCAGAGACGACAGTCGTTGGCGGTGTGCCTCGGTCGACCTGGAAACAGTATCATTGTGCTAAACTCACCAACACACTAACACATTTCTAGAACAATTAAATGAGCAGAGACGACAGTTGTTGGAGGTGTGCCTCGGTCGACCTGGAAACAGTATCATTGTGCGAAACTCACCAACACACTAACACACTTCTAGAACGAATAAATGAGCAGAGACGACAGTCGTTGGAGGTGTGCCTCGGTCGACCTGGAAAAGTATCACTGTGCTAAACTCACCAACACACTTCTAGAACGAATAAATGAGCAGAGACGACAGTCGTTGGAGGTGTGCCTCGGTTGACCTGGAAACAGTATCATTGTGCTAAACTCACCAGCAACTTGGGGGGGGGGGGGGGGGTTGCCAAATTAGGCTGCTCTAGGGAAGCTGGAAAAGTTAGGTTCTGTACAGCACCGCTTGGAACTTCCTGGGGGGCCTCAGGAGGACACACTCGTCTAGAATTGACAAAGATGGCAATAGTGATAGGTGAGCCTCAGTTGACCTGGGAAGAGTATCGGACTGCCAAACTCACCAACAGCTGCGATCACTGCGGCAGATTGCCCCGAGGGAAAAGCTCTGCTTGGACCTTGCTGGGGGCCCTCCAATGGACACACACTCCTAGAATGGACAGAGATGGCACTAGTGGTAGGTGTGCCTCGGTCGACCAAGTATCAGAGAGCCAAACTAAAGAGCAGCTGCGGTTGCTGCAGCAGTCTGTTCTGGGGATGTTTCAGTACTGTGGGCATTGCCTTGTGGTGTTCTAAGCAGGTTTTGCTGGGGGTGCCTCGGTAACTTTAGGGAGCCAACATAAAAAACAAATAAATAGAACTGCATTTTTTTAAAGCAGGCATCCAAAATCATCAGTTTGTGTATTGAATTTGAATTTTAAAACAGATATGTGTCTTACTGAATAAAAAAATGGTTTGTGAGATGTACATACCACTTACATTTCCAGTTTCCTTTGCAGTGGTGGTTTACTCTCTTGGTTGAAGGTAACGAAAAAAGAAATGTTTGGGAGAGCATCTTTCCTCAATTTTTTGCTCTCCTTTGTTTTGCATGATTAGTGTTTTGATTTGGTCGATACTGAAGTGGTCCTGTAATAGATTGAAGAGATCGGATTTTAGTCGAGAGCAAATCATGTAACGCCACCTCAAACGCCCGTTTCTGCAGATCCCAGGTTAGCCTGCCAAAGACCTGCACGTAAAGTTTGCGCTGTCAAAGCTGCTCGCGCGAGTGTGGGGTTGATCTCAAATGTTTTATTTGCTTGCGTTTTTGTTTCAATAAGACTGCGAGCGAAGGAGACCCTATTGACACTGCGAGAGCGAACGCACTTTGAGCGGGCTAAGCACACACGCTCGTCCGTAAGACCGTCGTCAGAGACATACTCGTGCTTGTCCCACTGGCTGCGCTCGCACTTATATTGAAACGGAGTACAGATACATCCACATGCTCGGGTCCGCAGCCGCGGCAGCGTTGCAAGCTATGTGTGCGAAACAAAGTATGGTACGCGAGCACGTACGCAAAGCTTGACGAGAGCGCGTACTCCGCACGCACCCGTAATTGGGAGCGGCGCCGATGCCACCACAAGCACGAACAGGAGCAGGCCGTTTTGAACTACATAAGGCCCCTACGCACAGTTGCGTTTGAAACCGTCTCACTGCGTTGAGACTGCGAGAACGCAGGACATCCGTACTTCTTTTGTCGCATGCCAAGCCATTCCTTGAATTGGATTCCACGCTTCATACGAAGCACAGATGTGCCGGTCACTCACTTTCGTTTCTCGACGCAACGCAGTTGAACGCTCTCAAACGCAACTGTGCGTAGGGGCCTTTACTTCCACGGCACGGGCGTCCGTGCATGCCAAGTTGGCAATGTTGTGCTCGCTATTACATCGCTCGCGTTTATGGTGGAATGGAGTGCATAGCTCGCTCTAAACAGCTTTCTTCTTGCATGCTGGCCATGCTGGTGAGCTTTATGCGGAGCACTCACCTCGCATAACTTTGCGTCTCCCGTCGGGTTGAAATCTTTCGATCGATTCGGTGAAGCAAGATCTTCCTCCGAGGTTCATTTTCCGTTCCAGAGGGAACACTGAAATGCTTTCCGGCCGACATTTCTACAGGCGCAGCAGCTCGTCAGCTGCGGCGTAGTAGCATCGTAGCATCTTGGGAAATTCATGGCGAGCGGAAGTCCAAAACCGAAAGCCAGATGTCACGTGACGACCGGCCAATAGTGTGCGCAGCGGCTAGTTCAAAGAATGGCGCCACTTTTCCCAGGATAGAGGGGCTTTACGTCAGTCCGCCCAGCAGCGCCATCCACCCCCTGACGCCCACAACAACGTCTCCGTCATCGACATGCCAGACGGAGCTTGAGGGGGGGGGGGGGGGGGGGGGGAGAGTGTGGGCACCCTTGCGGTTTCCCAGCCTAGTTGCCCGACTGCGAGGCAAAGGTGCCGAACTTTTCCCGCGTGGCGGCGACGTCACGCCAGCCACGCGCACATCAGATGCGCCGCCTTGATAAGACTGATCAGAGGCGGCGCACGGCGCACGGGGAGTCGCTGACTGGACTCAGCCGCCGTTGGTAACAATGTTAATCGTCCCGTCCATGTCCCATGAAATGTAGTTTCTTGTTGTTGAAACCGTTGGCTCCGTGTTATTCCTCCGGGTCGGGTATGCAGCAAGGCAAACCGACCACAAGTTTTATATAGAGGCTTAAGTTTTGTACCCACCCCACATGCAGCAAAAGAATTTCAACTTTTAGATAATTTACAGCAGTTTTCCCGGCGGTTACACCTTCAAACGTATTTTAATGTAAAAGAGGGATGCAATGAAACTAGGGATCTTGATAGCACAACACCAAATTTCAAGTTAAAGTCACAATGGACCCCAGACTCAAGCAAGACCAGCGTGTACATAGATAATTATGTGCAAGCTGTATGGAATGATATTTTTGATTCGCTTGCAAAAGCAACCACACAGAGGGGTAATTTGTCTAGACGGGAACAACAGGTTCTTAATAATTTGAAGTTTAGGGAGGACGTCATTATTCGACCTGCGGATAAGAATGGTGGTGTTGTGGTTATAAACAGGGCCGACTACATGCGAGAGGCATTGACCCAGCTTGAGAAACCAAATTTTTATTTACGTCTACCTGACGATCTTACACAGCGGTTTAGTATTATAATTAACAGAACACTCGAAGATCTGCGTCATTTGAATAAAATTAACGGCGATCAATATAATTACCTTCTGTCAAAAAACGATTATCCAGGTGTCTTCTATATGCTCATCAAGGTTCACATGCCCAACAATCCAGGGAGGCCAATCATATCAGGCATAGGCACACCAACCGAACGACTTTCAGAAGTTGTAGACCACGCGATTAAACACATCCCCACCCCCCCCTGCTACAATATTACGTAAGGGACACCACACACTTTCTTAATCTTATCAACCATATGAACGGATCCGGCTTAATATCACAGGAAAGCATTTTAGATACTATCGATGTGAGCTCTTTGTACACTAACATTTCATTTCATTTCATTTATTTACTCTCAATCGCCGAAGCATTACAGAGAGGAATGGGCAAAAAGGTTTAACAACAAAAGCAAACATGAATAGGCAGGGTTACAATATATGGTTATAAATGGCAGATTTGAACAGGTTGGTGTCTGCGATGGAAGCGATGGCGGCGGGGAGGTGGTTCCAGTCACTGCATGTGGTGGGAATGAACGAACAAAAATGCAAATTGGTTCGGCTGTTGGGCACGCCAACCTTGAAATGATGATCGTTGCGGGCAGAGATGTATGAAGGCGGCTGGAAAAGCAAGTCACTGAGAAACGGGTTAAAATGATAGATTTTGTGAAAAGGACAAAGACGAAATATTTTGCGGCGTAAAGCGAGCTCTGGCAAGTTTAAGTTTGATTTCATTGATGCGACACTGGCAGTGCGGAAGTAGTTAGAAAAAATGAAACGCACAGAACGATTTTGGATGGCTTCTATGTTAAGAATGAGCGAGTTTATATGAGGGTCCCAAATTGATGACGCGTATTCAAGTTTTGGTCTTACCAACGTTTTATAGAGCAGAAGTTTCAAACTAGAGGGGGCTAAAGAAAAGGTTCGGCGTAAGTACCCGAGAGTACGATTTGCATTCCACATAATGAGGGACTGGCAGCCGTGGAGGAATTCCTCTCTCTCTACCCTTCGTCTCTCGCAGACAGTAGCTGTATTCTGCGTTTATTGGAATTAATTTTAGACTGCAATAACTTTATGTTTGATGATGATCATTATTTGCAAATTCAAGGCGCAGCCATGGGGTCGAGAATGTCCCCAAATTACGCTATTATTTTTATGGTCTAGCTTGAGGAGACCTTTGTGCGGACTTACGCCGACATTCCCGCCATATACCTTCGTTATATTGACGATATACCCTATTTATAATTTGGAAAGACACTGAAGATGCACTCCTCTCTTTTCTAAGTTACCTCAACGGCTGCCACCGTAGAACTAAATTTACCAGCAGTTACTCAGGAGACTCTATGAACTTTCTCGACGTTAACGTTAAAAGATGGGAAACCATTTGGTAACGGAGTTGTACAGAAAGCCTACAGACAAACGTCAGGTTCTACGCTATGATAGCTACTACCCAAAATGTCAAAAAAACAATATACCTTACAGCCGATTCCTCCGGTGGCGTAGAATTTGTTGTGAAGAATCAAACTTTAAGGAAAACGTAACATCCTTGAAGAAGACGCTGTTCAAAAGAAAATATCCCACATCTATTCTTGACGACGCCACAAAAAAGGCATCCGCTTGAACGTAGTACACTCCTTGAATCCAATCGACAGCTTCACTCCAACGAAACAAGGGTGCCGTTGGTTATAAACTACTATTCGAACCTATCAAGCCTGAATTCCATATTGAAACGCCATTTAAACATCCTACATGCCGACGATAAACTTAAAAAGATATTTCCCGAATCACCATTTGTCACATTCCGTAAGCATCGGAATCTTGGGAGGATGTTATGTCCCTCGTATATAAAAAAACCAAATTCATGCGGCGGTTGTGTTCCTTGCCTCAACACTCCTTGCCAACTTTGCCCGTTCGTTTTGACCGCAAATAAAATTTCGAGCTCCGCATCAGCTTTCTACGTAAATATTAAACAGCATATCGACTGCAAAACACCTGACGTGATATATATTATTAATTGCACGCTGTATAACGAGCAATACGTAGAAGAAACTAAACATTCTATGAAAGAGCGATTTTAGGGCCATAAGTCTGACATTGCAAATAAGGGACAAACACCAGTCGCTAAACACTTTAACTCCGACGACCACGACATTTATACGCACCTAAAAATCGTCAGCGTGGAAAGCAGTCTCAAAAATGACATTACGCGCAAAAATAAAGAGTCCTTTTATATATCTAAATTTAAAACCCCAACCCCGCTTGGAATGAACATTTCAAAGGGAAACCTATATAGGTTGTAGGTTTTTAGTTTTTTGTATACTACAGGCAAACCGCCTTCCCCATCGCAGAGGAGAGCGAGGAAGAGAGAAAGCTCTCTAAAAAAAATTGGGATGTGGGGACATCGCCCGCTAACTTTCCTCGTTTTTTTGTTGTTTTTTTTTTTTAGGAGGGGGAGTTTGAGCTGGGAGGCGCTTTAAGGAGTGGTTCTCGGTATTCTGTTGAGCAGTGCCACCCACGTGTGACATTTCTGGTGTCCGTTTACACACACTTCGGGCTTATTTATGACCTTCGTTTCCTTCGGCGTTATACTGGCTTGGGCTCACTCGACTTGACCCCTGTGTGTCGTTATTTTATTTTATTTTTCTGGATCTGGAGCTCTAACTCTAACGTGACGGAGGCCGTTGCCTGTGATATATTTTCTTGGTTTCGCTAACGAGTGCCGCGACCAGTCCCCCTTAGTACTACCACTTTTTTATGTGTGTTTTGTTGGAATGTAGTTTTTTTCATGCTTAAGTGTTTATACTTTTACTATTATACATGTGATTTTTTTCTTTCGTTTTTTTCAACGTTCCTTCTCGCTTCTGGTCTTTCTAAAAACGCTTTGCAACTGTATTTTCTGCACACTTCAAGAAGGGAAGTCTCTTCCCGAAACGTCGTGTAATAAAACCTCTACTGCTGTTCAAACATTTTTCTACGTTTCTAGTCTCGAAACTCTAGAAAATGAGCGTTATAAGCAGTACATCGTTATATGTTGATGCACTGTAATAGCCAGCAGAAAAGTCAGGGCAGCCTCGTCGTTAACAAATAACGGTCCCTGTTCTGAATTGTAGATGGTGCGCTTGAACAATGACCCGTCATCCATTTGATCACGTTGAATCTGTCAGTGACGCATTATTCACGGAAGAGAAGCGCTGCGCAGTTTCGAAACGCAAGTAAACAAACCGATTAGGGGGAGTAGAAGTCAGCGCAGATATTTTGTGCATAAAAGGACGCCACTCGGGTTGTTGGAGAGTCGTACAGTACCCTGCTTGATTATGTCTCAGAACACCTCCAAACCTTTCCGAATCACTTCCTTGAACGTAAGTTGGCCTCTTCTTTAATTACCATTACTGCTATGTTTTCAACCGCATCGTAAAAATAAAAACGGGCGAATTGGTAAGTTATAAGCTGTGCGAACGTAAAACAAAAAACTATAAAAGTTGCGTTCCCGCAGTGCAGGTTAAAGAGAAATGCTGCATATTTTACTTTACAAGATCATGTGCAACTTAACACGCGCAGTCGTCCATTGTTCAGACCCACAATTCAAAGCTCTAAATTTAATATTTCTGTATTGTATATTCAATCGGTGAATATAGGCTTTGTGTTTCAGCAGTGCTTCGGTGCCGGCCAAGCAAAAATGCGATAGTAATGCTTGACTCTATCATCATCACCATTTATTTTCATTGGGAACCCGTGGGGCATCATACAAGAGGGTGGCAATAGAACAAAAACAAATAAAACAGTAAACACAATTATAACGCTGTAAGCTAGCTAGGTAGGTTAGATAAAGAGAGGATTATGGCTTCAACAAATTCAGTAGTATCAATAATAGAAACGATGTTGTGAGGTAGAGAATTCCAATCCTCGATGGCCAATGGTTCTGTGGAAGTCTGGTGAGAAACAGTTGATGACCGAACTGGACGTAATTTACACAGGTGATCTAGGCGAGGAAAATTACGATGGGGAGGTGATAGCAGTGATTCTTTGAGGTGGCTATTGTGATAAAAAAATTCGATGAAGGAGAGAAAGGCGTGATACTCGGCGGCAAAGGGAAAGTAAATGAAGGTTAGCTGATTGGCGTAATGCTGATATGCTGGTAGATGGCGAGAAGTTGTTATAAATAAAACGAAGGGCTCTGTTTTGGAGGGATTCTAAATTATTTGCGAGGTAGGAATGCCATGGGGACCATATAAATAAGGCGTATTCTAACTTCGATCTTATACGAGCAGTATACGCTTGTCGTTTTACGGAGGATGTAGCAAGTTTGAGGTTACGGCGCAAATATTCGAGAAAACGGCTAGTACCGCTCTCGGCTATATTCCTCTATTAAACTACGATGAACTCTCTAACGGTTGACGATGCATCAACGAGTGGTAGGAATATTCAAAGAACCATGTGCTGGGACTTTGCAATAAAAAAAATTAATATCGGCCCGCCTTCGATTTATTTTTTTATTTATTTACAAGATACTGCAGGCGAGTGATCTAGTCCAAGCAGGTGTAGATGCTGTTTTTCTTCACATGATACCCAGAATGTATGCATCAAAGGAAAAGGAGGTTCGATAAAAAAACACATGAACCACATAAAACACAAATTACACTTCAAAAACGTGTTCAATTCATCGTAGAACATTGCCCGAAGTAAAAATATGGGGACGCAAGGAGTTCCATTTTGTTATGCCTCTGGGGAAAAAGGAGTATTTAAAAGTGTTTTTGCGAGCGAATATGTGAGTTATGTTTTCTGTATGGTCATGTCTAGTCAGTCTAATAGATGATGACTGAATGTAAGATAAAGACTCAAGGCGAAGTTTGTGATACCAGAACTTAAAATGAACTTTAATCTAGCTAGCTTCCTGCGGGATTCTAGAGGAATGATGCTGTTAGTTCTAATTAATTCGGAAGGAGAGTCATGCCGGCGATAAAGAATATATGCTGACGGACATGCTCAAGCCTGTTAATATCTTTCGTCGTAAAAGGATCCCCTACAGTGCAAGCGTATTCCAACCTATAGCTGATTAGTGTTCTATAAGCCAGAAGTTTGTAACGAGAGGGAACGTGTTTAAGATTGTGTCTCATTAGCCTAGGTTACGGCGTGCAGATTCACAGATACGTTCAATGTGTGAGGACCAAGAGAGGTTGTCAGCAATCGTAACGCCAAGGTACTTAAAACTGTCTGTTTGAGACATAACTGTTTTGCCAATACACTCTAAAAAAAGGGTATCACCTGTGGGATTTCCCTTGCTGCTACCCGTCTCGAGGAATGACAGAGCACACCGGTTCAACAACACGTAAACATTTAATGACCCCCCCCCCCCGCGCATACGCTGCGACGGCCCTTTATCAGCGGCGGAGCGCCGCTCGCGTGGCCAGTTGCCCTTTGCCCCCTCGTGGTCAAGATGACCACTCATTATTGTCGTAGGGGCAACCTGGACCAACCGCTTGGAATCCCCAGGTTGCCCACACACTTTACACCTGTGGTGACAGGGCATCAAAGAAAAAGATGTCAATCGGATGCGGGTGCGCGGGGCTAAAAGGCGACAAGCGCGTGACGGTGATATAAAAGAAATAGTCTTAGCCCGAGCTTCGCCGTGTTCGGTTCCTTTCCTTGCTTTGCCACCACACTGGTGACCCGCGAACTATGGCCACGAACACGCAAGAAACGAATCGTACGGGTGAGCCTCCCCATAGCGTCAACCACTACGCTGTACGCCTCCCGCCATTCTCGCCACAGCACCCGGAAATCTGGTTTCTACAGGTGGAAGCCCGATTCGGTGATTCGAACGTCACATCACAAACAACTCGTTTCGGCCCCTGGTAGCTGCCCTTCCCAACGAAGTATCATTGGAAGTCTATGACATTCTCTCAAATCCGCCCACCGCTGCACCGTACGACACGCTGAAAGCGCCTACAGCAGCTGTTGGCAGCAGAAGAGCTTGGAGATCGGAGACCTTCACAGTCACTTCGTCACATGCAGGCTCTTCTTGGTCTGCGCGGTGCGACGTTTGATACGACATTACTAAAAGAGCTTTTTCTACAACGACTTCCTTCCACTGTCCAGATGCTACTTACCACGGCAGCAGATTTAACCCTGCCTGCTCTGGCACAGCATGCCGACAAAATCATGGAGGTCGCGCCACCACAGGCTTCCGTGCACAACTCGAACGTACATCAGCTCTCTGGACCACAACAACAGAGATTCGCCTCCTCTGAAGAAATGACGGCCCTTCGGGAGGAAGTCAAGAACCTGACCACACTCGTCACAAGCTCCCTTGCTCGTCATTCAGAGCCATCCCGTAACTCGTCCCGATCTGCTCGATCTCCTAACCGATCATCACAATCGCGACGTTTTTCCCTTTCGAGAAGCCAGTCTCCAGACGTTCAACCTTGCTGGTACCATCGCAAATTCGGTTCCAGAGCAGAACGCTGCACGCAGCCTTGTGGATGGTCGGGAAACGAAACCAGGGAACACTAGCGGCGACGAGTGCTCTTCCAAAACCTTCTGACAGTCGCCTGTTTTTCCTCAAAGACGGACTTTCAAATGTTCAGTTTTCATCGATACAGGGGCTGAGGTCAGCATTCTTCCTTCGCAAACCGCTGACAAAGGCTCCCCTCCCATCTGTTATCTACGAGCAGTAAACGGCAGCAGCATCCCTGTGTACAGGAGAAGATCCCTTGCTGTCGAACTAGGCATTTGGCGAATATTTCGTTGGGTATTTCTCGTTGAACCAGTCAGCCATGCCATCCTGAGGGCGGACTTCTCATCCCATTTCACACTTTTGGTTGACATGGCACACAAGAAACTCATTGATTCTACCACCGGACTCTCCGTAATGGGCAAGCCTACAACCATCTCATCTTTCGCCTTCACGATAAAATGCTGCGTACCCGAGCCGTACACAAGTCTTATTAAAGAATTCCCGATTTTGACTGCCTCCCCCGACTGGACCAAACCTGCCACGCATGACGTTGTACACCGTATTGTCACCCGCGGTCAACTTACTCATGCAGTTCCCCGGCGATTATCCCCTGAGAAACTTCGCATCGCCTGGCAAGAATTCGAACATATGTTGGAAATGGGAATCGTTAGATTATCCTTGAGCTGTCGGTCCTCGCCCCTCTACATGGTTCCCAAGAAAACTGGCGACTGTAGGCCTTGTGCAAATTACCGTGCTTTAAATTTGGCCACGCTCCCTGACCACTACCCATTGTCCAACATTCAAGACTTTACTGTCAACCTCAGAGGATCTACCATTTCTTTCGAAAATAGACCTCACGAAAGCATACCATCAAATTCCTGTAGCCACAAAGACATCCCCGAGACCGCCATAACGACACCCGTTGGCCTGTTTGAGTTCACTCGCATGTCATTTGGGTTAAAAAATGTCGCACAAACGTTTCAGAGATTTATCGACGTTGTGACACGGGGACTTACGTTTGTTTTCGCGTACGTTGACGATATCCTTGTCGCAAGAACATCACCAGAGGAGCATCTCTATCATCTCCGGCTCCTGTTCGAACGCCTTCGAGACTACAACCTCATCATAAACGTGGACAAGTGTGAGTTCGGAGTTCCTTCGTTACACTTTTTAGGACACATGGTGGACAAACAAGGCATTAGACCACTAACGACGAAAGTCAAGGCCATCTCCGAGTTTCCTCGCCCTGAATCCCTCCGTCAACTGCGTCGTCTTCTGGGGTCGGTAAACGTTTACCGCCGTTTTATACCACATTGGGCGACCATCCTCCGACCTCTTGAAGCAATGCTCACGCAATCCAAGTCTCCAGCAGCTGCACTCTCTTGGAATCAAGAGGCCGACAACGCTTTCTCCGCTCCCAAGAATAGTTTAGCCCAAGCGACACTGTTGGAGCATCCCCAACACGATGCTCTTACAAGCATCATGGTAGACGCTTCCGGAGTTGCCGTCGTCGCTGTGGTACAGCAGTACCTTGGTGGAGCAAGGAAACCGCTTGGTTTTTTCTCAAAGAAATTGACCAGCACCGAGCAACGGTACAGCGCTTTTGGGCGAGAGCTATTAGCTACCTACCTGGCTGTGAAACATTTCCGATATTTTCTAGAAAGGCATCAATTCATTATCTTCACGGACCACAAGCCGTTGACTCATGCTTTCCAAGTTGCCAGAACCAGTTACTCTCCAAGAGAGGTCAGGCACCTTGCTTTTTTTATCAGAATATTCCACAGACATACGACATGTCAAAGGCACGCAAAATATCCCTGCAGACAGGCTTAGTCGCATTGCTTCAGTCAACGCCTCCGATTTGTCGTGGGAAACGTTCGCTAGACTGCAGCAACAGGACGAAGAGCTCAGGAATCTACGCCACTCCTCAACCTTCCTACAGCTCACGGACGTTCCTGATTTTACGTCAGACATCACCATTGCTTGTGACACTTCCACAAGCAGGCAACGCCCGTTCGTCCCTGCCGAGTTACGCCGACGAGTTTTCGACTCTTCATTCTCTCGCTCACTGTGGAATCCGAGCATCTCAAAAACTGATCGCGGAACGCTACGTCTGGCCGGGCATGAACAGCGACGTCCGACAATGGGCAAGAGCATGTTCGCCGTGCTAGCGAGCAAAAACGCATCGGCACACCGTAACTCCACTTGTCAAGTTTCTGCCTCCCGACAGCCGTTTTGAAAAAATCCACATTGATCTCATCGGACCTCTACCACCCTGCAAAGGCTACCGAAACCTCCTCACGATTGTTGACCGCTTCACTCGTTGGCCGGAAGCAACACCAATTCAAGATATAACAGCCGAGACCGTTGCACCAGCTTTCATCAACATCCGGGTCGTGCGTTTCGGAACACCTATCGAAGTCGTCACATACAGGGGACGATAGTATGAATCGGCCCTTTTCAGATGCCTCTCTGAACTACTAGGAACCACACACATACGGACAGCTGCCTCTCATCCGCAAGCTAATGGACTTGTTGGGAGGTTTCACCGTCAACTGAAAGCTTTTATTATGGCTCACCAAAATCCATCTCGTTGGTTAGAACTCCTTCCTATCATTCTTCTTGGTCTTCGTGCTGCTGTCAAAGAAGACCTAGCTTGTTGCCCAGCCCAACTCGTCTATGGCACTTCACTTCGTTTGCCGGCCGAGTTGGCAACCCCCTTGCACCCTACAGCAGCACCTCCCAAGATTGAGACATACGTCGAGAGACTACAGAACATCTTCAGAGAGATCAGGCCAATACCCACCCGGGCAAAAGCGACAACAAAACCATTTATCAGCAAGGACTTTCGTGAAACAACACATGTTTTTCTCAGGACAGACGCGGTTCGACGCTCTCTTCAGCCACCCTACACCGGACAACATCTTGTCCTGGAGAGAAATGAAAAAAACTTTCACCATCAAGATTAACGGACGAGAAGAAGTGGTTGCCACGGACCGCCTCAAACTGGCCTACCTCGAAGCAATCCCAACATTGTGTTTAGAGGCCGAAAAACAGTGCTCATCGAGGCAGGCACCTTCCGGCTATCCATCGACTTTTCCTCCGCGACTTCAACACAAAACTGTTCGTTGGAGCGACTCCGTCTCTGGGGAGGGGAGTCATGTAGTGACAGGGCACCAAACAAAAAGATGTCCATCGGATGCGGGTGCGCGGGGCTAAAAGGTGACAAGCGCGTGATGGTGATATAAAAAAATAGTCTTGGCCCGAGCTTCGTCGAGTTCGGTTCCTTTCCTTGCTTCGCCGCCACACACCCTTTTGTTTCATATAATACACCCCAAACCTTTAGTTCGACGTACAGCGCCCTGTAGTCGAACAAACGGCCCCAAATTTTACGAGGGCTTGATAACGGTGCGATATAATATTTTAAATATCTTAAGTACGTATCAAAGACCACAGAAAGAAAACACTGAGAAAACACACGTACATTGGCTATTTTAATAAGTTGTACCACACGACCATCAAGCCTCTCGTGAAAGTTAGTACCGTCCGGTCGACGTCAGTTCGCGGCACATCGAACTGAAGTTTTGGGGTGTATTATATAAGACAAAGGGTGTATAAATGCACTCTTCTTCTGACAGTGTAGACTAATCAAACACATGTAGGCACTGTTTTGTTGGTGATATGCATAAACACAGATATGTCTTGATTAAAGGGATTGTCCGGTCGAAACCGGAAGTACTTAAGTTCTTGCGCTCGTTACGTCGAGGAAGCCTTCATGTAGACAAACGTCATTTTTATTTTGATATGTGATCTCCCGTTATTAATTAAACCTTTCATGGGCCTATCGGACGAAAACTGCACCCCAAATTTTCGCCAGTGTCAGTGGCTGACTCAGGGTAGTGCTGCGTGACGTCACAAACGGCAAAGGTGTTGTCGGATGGTCGGATAGAAAAGCGTTTGTCAATGCGGCTTACCTCCCTCCCCGCGGAGCGCACAGGCGCGAGAGAGAAAAGTGGAAAGGAGGAGCGTTATATTTTCGAATTATATAGTCTCCTAGGCTCCCGTTATTAATTAAACCTTTCATGTAAACTCACCCCAAATTTCGCCAGTGTCAGTGGCTGAATCCGTAGGTGCTGCGTGACGGTTCTTTTAATGGATGTGTTGTATTTGTTTCAGTCTCCTAGGCTGTACTCTACTGAAATACGGTTCTTTTAATGCAGTTCTCAAGCGTGTGCAAAAAAAGTCACGCCTTTAAGCAGGATATTACTCGAAAACAGAAATAAGCTTCGAGCAAACAACTGCGACGGCCACCGATCGAACTAGGGGCGCTTGCAAAGCAAATGATGCAGATTTCGCCTCTGAAGCAGCATCTAGGTACACAAAGCGGCATCTGGGTACACATGTCGGCGGATCCACTGGACCGGTGAATCGTAGTCACGCTCCATTCTCACACGCGGGGTCAAACAGAATCGGGCTGCCCGCGTGCTAAATACAACTTATGGTTTAAAAGATTAAAAAGTGCAAACAAAACAAGGAAAATAAAGACGCAAAGACGACAGGACGGGCGCTACGATAGGGCACGGGAACATAATCTTTCTGTGCGCAACAACGCGGGAAAACACCTTGCCGACCACTGCAGGCGATGTGCTGACTGTAAGCCTCTTTTGGCTGCAACAAAGTTTTTAAAGAAATCAAAAGATAAAACCGAGAGAGAGATTATAGAGGCGTTTTATATCAAAAGGAAAGATGACAACTGCCTTAGCATGCCTTTTCTCTTTTTGCTCCAGAAAGAAGTAACGTTTCTAGATAGCTGCTTGTGAAAGTGTTCATTGGTTGTAGTGTAGGTGTGGCATACGATCTTGCGTATAAAAGTGACAGTGTTTTTTCTAATAAAATCAGTTGTGATAGCGCCCGTCCTGTCGTCTTTGTGTCTTTATTGTCCTTGTTTTGTTTGCGCTTTTTAACCTTATAAATCAGTATGAACCAACTCGCCCAAACACAAGTTTTAATCCAACTTCTGGGATCATTTCCAGATGGCCTAGCCGTTGGTTTCGGTTTCGATGCATAATCAAAATGATTGATCCGATTTGGGCGAGGAGTGGATTGACGTAGTATATTATTGTTGGCACAGCATCACACCTCAGCTTACGAGCCTTCTGTCCGCTTAGAGCTCAGCTCGTAGCTCTCTTCTGCGAGATGATTGCTGCATTAGCGGGATCTCTATCTTGACGGGAACCCGTTCCCTACGCACGGCGATGATCCACTTTGTTCGTCACTGCACGTCTCGCGAAAAAATTTGGAACGCCATGTCCTGGCTCGCAGGTGCTGCCCGGTGGTTGTGGCACACAACCGCGCAACAAAAATTTCATCTAACCACGAAACAAGTCGAGCACAACAACAAAAACGAAGCACGCTGAGGCGTCCACTCGCAGGCAAACGACGAGACAAAAATGCTCGCTTTGTGTTTTTTGGCGTCAGAGCTTCAATGTTCCCAACGAAAGCAGCGTTTACGCTAGAATGCGATTGAAGAAGTATAAATTCAATTACTCACGCAGAGGAGCATATAAAATTCAGATATTGCACGTACGATGCGTCTCGAGGCAATAACAATGATATTCAATTGCTTTCTCGAATACAAAACTTGACCGGACAATCCCTTTAAGTTCCATTTCCCAGAGATCGGACCAGTTAGAAATTGCATTCGTGTGATGTAAAAAAATGCACGACAGCAGTTCGCAAAAAATGCATTTCCCTTTGCAAGTTCAGAAGAAATGGCACTTGGAGATGACGGGGACACTTTTCAATACGTGTCGATCGGAAAAGTGTTGAGCAATCTGCTTCAGTTGAAGACGAAACCAGGACTCTTCATTGACGCGCATAACCCAACTTGACGGACGCAAGATACAAGTATTACAGAGACTTCAGGGATGGAACCGTGTACGAGGGGTTACAAGATGTCACAGGCGCGTCCGTAATGACACTCTTTTTGATATTGTATTCAGACGAGGTCAAAATAGCTAATCCTTTAGGTGCAAAACGTGGAGTTCACAAGCTCACAACACTGTACTTCACATTGTTGAATATGCACCCACGCTACATGTCCAAGTTGGGGTTCGTCTACTTGGTAGTTCTGGCAAAGTTCAAAGACGTAGTAAAGCACGAGCTTTCTGCCACCTTGAAACCAGTCCTCGATGAGTTGGAGGAACTCGGCTTCCAAGGCCTTACTGTCACGGTAAATGGCGTCCCAGAAACCATGAAGGTTCTTATGGTGGCAGTCTGTGTCGACAACTTGTCCCAGCACAAGTTGAGAGGGTTTTCGGCAAGCTTCTCTCAGGGGCATGTATGTCGCTACTGCACGGCAACAACTGCCAACCTCCATGCAGTGACAAGTGAAGAACAGTGTCAGATCAGGACAAGGGCGGACCACAGCAGTCACCTAGCCGCAGCCGAAGCAAACCCGCAAGAAGGTCGCAAGCTGCATGGCGTTGTGGGCCCATCTCCAATGGCACAATTGGCTTATTTTGATGTCACCACACAAATGGCCCCCGACATAATGCACGACCTCTTCGAGGGTGCATTTGCTCACATCAAAAGGCACGTCACCAAAGGTCTGATTGACGAAGAAGCACTGACCCTGGAGGATCTTAAGAGTGTAGAAACCTTTCCCTATGGGTACAATGACAGGAAAAACCGTCCGGAACCACTGACAGCAGCATTCCTTCAAGGGGGGGGGGGGGGGGGGGGGGGGGAGGGGCAAGCCTTAAAGGCACAGCGGCCCAAAAATGGTGCCTGTTCAGGCTGTTTCCCCTGATATTCGGTACATCTGTCCAGGAAGAAAAAAAGCACTGGAATGTGCTCCTCCAGCTGCACAACATTGTCACTCTCGTGCTGTCTCAGAAGATTTCCGAGGACTGGGTCGCATTCCTTGAAGTCCTAGTCAAAGACTTTGTTCAAGCATTCACGGCAAGGTATCCTACAGCTAAAGTCGTCCCAAAGATGCGCTACATGGTGCACTATGCAAGACTGAACGCGGCCCTTGGACCTCTGCGCCAGTGCTGCTGTCTTCGTTTCGAGGCGAAACACCAGTACTTTAAGTCCATGGCTTCAAAAGTAAAAAAAAAATCATCAACATTTGCAAAACCCTTGCGACTCGGCACCAACTTTTGAGATTTTTTAAGTGACTTTTACTATTGAACGACTGCATGCGCTTGAATGTTCAGTTCAAGAGTTTATAAAACTTGACTACTCCATTATTGACACCTGCCAACAAGGTGGTAACGCTCAATGGCTCGAGATAGTCGTGGGCTATTACTCCCGCTTCCCAGAGGTCATCAGCTTGACGTCGACGACGTCAACATCCGTCGCTTGCAGCAGTCAAGAGCACATTCGCCCGCTTTGGGATCCCCGAGTTCGCCCAGAGCTACGGTTTCTACCACGTCACGAGCAGCCCACGCTACCCACAGGCGAACGGGGAAGCGGAGCGTATGGTGCGGACCATGAAAGAGTTGTTCTACAAGTCGAGGGACCCGCACATGGCCCTCCTGGTGTATCGAGACACTCCTGGAGTGACCGGCTACAGCCCGTCCCAACTGCTAATGGGCCGACGGTTGCAGACAAAGGTACCGAAGATGCCAGAGACGTCGCAGCCGGGACGGCCATCACGTCGGGACTTCAAAAGAAAAGACGAGGAGGTCCGAAGACGCCAGCGAAAGGACTTCAATCGCCGTCACGCCGCTCGCCAACTTCGCCCGCTGTCCATAGGAGAGGACGTGTGGGTACAAGACGTGAGGTGTCGAGCAACAGTCCCCAGTCCAGCGAAGCCCCCGCGCTCCTACGTAGTCGAGACCGGGACAGGAGGCCGGCAACGCAACCACCGGCACATGGAACCATTCGATGCGTCTCTGGCGGTCTCCGACGCTCCGGATCCCGGTGGTTCGACCAATGAGACTACGGCTCCAGCCAGTCCGGCGGTCTCAACGGCAAGAACAAGTCCGGGTGCAAGAAGCCGACAACAGCCGACCGCAGTTGAGCCTGCACCAACAGCAGCGCCGACGAACTTGACGAACTCCCCGTCAACATCAACGTCGACGGACACGTCGACGGCGGACAATACGCCGATAAGAGAGACTCGGTCGGGCCGCCAAGTTAGGCGACCGGTACATCTGGATTTGTAAAACTTAGAAGGGGGGATGTAGTGATGACACGACAGTTTTCACTCGCGTGCCCCGCGGCGACGTGTTCCATAGATGCGGAGAATCTTTTTTATTCTATCCCTCATAGCGCTCTGTTTGTCACGGTACGTTAATGTACTGAAGAAATGGCGAGATTGCCTTCCAGAACGCTAGCGGTGTGTGTACTGATGGGTTTTTAGAGCTGCTCAAGTTTTATCTGGTGTCAACGTTTATCCTATTTAACGGTAAGCTTTACGTTCACAACAAAGGAATTTGTATTGATTCGTCTGTGGCGCCTGTGCTTTGTGATATTTTTTTAGCCAAGTGCGACAGGGCCACATTTGAAACACTGGATGACGAGCGCGTTTGTAAAGTGTTTCGTTACGTGGATGCCTTTTTGGTCTTGTTTATTAGGTTGGAGGGCATATGTGAGGCAGATGTCGTGAGATCTGTTTTAGAAGTTTTCACACATCATTCGGAGGGGCTCACTTTCACTCACGAACTTCAGAATGGGGCTTACCTACAATTTTTGGATTTGAGATTAGAATTCATTGCTAACCACGTTTGCTGGTCTTATTACCCACGCTGAAAGAAGGGTCTTCTTTCATATGATTCATCGCACTCTAAGCTGGTCAAGAGAAGCATTGCCTCGTCTTGTCTACAAGCTGCACTCGAGAAGTCATGTCATTATGTGGTTAACGATAGTTTTGCCCGGCAGGTTGAGAGACTGAAAGTAGTAGGTTTCCCGATTTCGGTTTTATTGAGCGTTGCGGAGGGTTTGTTAAAGCAACTTAAGGGGTACCCCGTCCACGGAGGGAAAGGCCAAATAAGAGACCGCTCGTAATACCGTATCTCCATAAATTTCACACAACTTGAAAAAGTTGCCTTGAGGTACGATGTGCCATTGGTTTTTTCCACTCCGTGTAAGTTGGCGCAACTATGCGGGAAAGTTGGCGATAAGAAGGACAAAGGCCCCGTTTGCTCGGTGAAGCATTCGAATCAATATGTTATTTGCAAGGTGGGAGTTGTGTACACGATTCCGCTAACGTGTGGAAAAGCCTACGTCGGTCAGACGGGCAGATGTGTTAATCACAGACTGCGGGAGCATGACTTGTCGTTGCGATCAGTGGTGGGAGCTGTAGGGGGGCATCTGCCATTGCATTGTCATGGATGTGCGTGCAAACCTATCTTCAGTAAGACTGGTATCATTGGCAATCGGAAGGGACAGAGTGAATAGAGACATTTGAGAGGCGCATGCAATTATCAAAGTAGGCGCGAACTGCGTAAGCCAAACGTCACTGGGCTTAAGTAGTAAAGAGATCGTTTTTTGGACACGTGGTGAATGTATCAAGTGACGTGGGCGGGGTTGATGTTTCCTTTGTTTTGTTTTCATGTGATTAAAGTTCAGTTGAGAGCCAGCTCTTGTCCTGTTTGCATATCCTTTAGTCCCCGCTTACTGTGCGCTGTTTGCCTTCTCGCGTCCCTGCGTTCATGCGAGTGCGCATGCTCTGGGTTATCTTGAGTTCAAGGAAAGTGGTAATAAAACACTTGAGTTCCGGACTCCGGTGTGGCTGGTCGCTCCTTCCCCGCGAGACAGAAGGTTCGCGTAAACGCTTACCCCGAGCGTAAACGATAAGAAGGCCAGAATTACTTTGCCTTGTCGGTCCGCCCTAGCACTTTTCCGGACATTCTAGGTCGAATTTTTCGAGATGACAAGCATAGCTGCAAAAGAGCCGAGCGCCGTATTGCCGATTTATTCACTTATTCTCTCTCGTAATAGCCAGCTGTTAGGCCGACGCACCGCCGCTGGTTGCTGCCGCCGTCGACGCTCGCTGCTACCTTTTCCTTTCTCGTTTCTGGCATAAGGTAGCCACGTTGAATCTATAGCTCTTTTCGTTTTCCCCTGCCTCATCATTTATTATTTGTGATAATAGCTGCAGACTGTGCCGGCGCTGGCAACTTTCTAGCGTGACGGAAACTACAGTCAGGCCTCAACTGGCAGAGCTGTCTCGTTTACCTCGACGACGTCGTGGTATTCTAGCCGTCTTCGACGAGCACGTGCGAAGCCTCGGCCCGTTCTTCAGGCAATGAGGACTGCCGGACGGAAGTTCTTAGGCAACAGGACCGCCGGATGGC
>JABSTQ010002014.1:0-29685 GCA_013358835.2 Ixodes persulcatus
CACCTGATAAGAGAGAACGGACCACGGACAGCAATGAGCAGTTCATAATCACCTGTTTACCTTCATATGGATCTAGTCTCTACCTGGCTAAAGTAGCCAGTGTGTGTGCGCAGAAATGGCTGTATCGAAATCTCAAGAGATGAAACTTCAGAACAGGCTTGGTAAGGTTTCACACTGCAAGTATGCCCATGCAAATTTCACTTTTCTCAAACAAAATGCATTTCAATTGTCACCCAGGACAAGCTGCTCTTACCAGCTGTATATATAAACCAGCTTACCATCAACAATCAACAACCTTTGCAGACTGCCATGGACTTGAACCTCGGCTAAGCTGTAATGCGGGAACAAATCGGCCTAGTCGATGCTAGCTTTCTGTTCGGCGAGGCTGCACTGAGTAGAAAGGTGAGAAATGTGATGTCGATTATGTGAAATAAACAAAAGCATCCTAGCATGCACAGTTCGCTAGAGGCACTGACAAATAAAATCAAAGGTTGGGTCAATTATGTTAATGCAATATACTTCAACGCGTACCATGAGTGCTGGCAAGACATTTGCTGCCTCCAACCTAGATAAGCTTGTAAATTACAAGCCAAATAACAAATAACTTAAAGCTGAAATATATTTTGATGGAACTACAAAAACCGAAGACTAGCTCTGCAAATATAGTGCTATCTATTACACCATACATGAGTAGATTCGAATTACAGTGTCCCCCTTACAAAGACTAAAGCAAAACAACTCAGTCTGCCGTGCCACTACACTAGACGATGGTATTGTGATCTCATGGAGATCATAGTTAGGAACAGGCGTGACCGGGTTTGGCACGACAAATATGCCAATATCATAATTCATTTTTGCATATTCTACGGTGACAAGGCAGAGAAACAATCACACACCAGATACTCAGAAAGAGAAGCACATGCACTGAACTTACAACTCTTGTGTATTCGACTACTTCTTCTTCTCTTCAACATCTGGATTGACTTTCCAGACGTGAAAGCAAGGAAATAGCACAAATACAAGGAAAAAAGCAAAAGACAAGACAAATAAAAAGTAAAAAACGAAAAAAGGAAACCTTACAATCCATCCCTCTCCCTCACCGCTATCGTTTAGATAGAAATGGAGCTCTTTGGTTGACAGCGCTATAGAAGGACTACTTACACATTTGTCCTTCAGATGCTTTACTCTGCGCTTTCATTATTTCTGTTGTCAGTGGGTCTCAAATCCTACCTATTACGGAACAATTTTCAAATGTGCTACGCAACCAATCCCGACAGTGGATTCCCAAATGTCCAGCAACGACTCGGTGGGTGTTTAAAAAATGCTCCCTTAAACAATCATTCAAATACCTGCCAGTCTGGCCTACATACTCCTTACCACACTACTTATGTAGGCCAGACTGGCATGTGTTTGAATGATCGTTTAAAGAAGCATTTTTATAACACCCACCGAGTCGTCGCTGACATTTGGGAATCCACTGTCCGATTGTGGTTGTGTAGCACATTTTAAATTTGTTCCGTAACAGGTAAAGTCGAGACCCACTGACAAGAGAAAAAATGGAAGTGCAAAGAATAAAGCCTGAAGGACAAGTGTGTAAGTAGTCCTTTATAACGCTGTGGACCAAAAGCTCCATTTCTATCTAAAGGATGGCAGTGAGAGAGAGGGATGACTTTTAAAAGCTTCCTTTTTTCATTGTTTTTTGCTTCTTTCTTTTTTTCTTGTCTTGTCTTTTCGCTTTTTTCCTTGTATTTTGTGTTATTTATTCTGCTTATCACGTTCTGGAAAGTCAATCCAGACGTTGAAGAGAAGAACGAAGTAGTCGATTACACAAGAGTTGTAAGTTTAGCGCGTGTGCTTGTCTTCCTGAGTATCTGGTGTGCGATTGATATCTGGTGTGATCTGCGCTGTCACCGTAGAATATGGTTCACCAACTTGCCCAAGCATCCATTCTATCATTTTTGCAACATTAAAATGACTCTGAAAGGTCGACCCTACAGGTGTATTCACAGAAGTCTTGCGAGTGTTGATTTGTAGTACAGCACCCTGGTTGGTTCCATGTGATATATGACCAAGTACCATAGAGACCAATACTGCAAACTTCTCCGAAAACCAATGGGCGCGGTGGCAAACGGCAAGAGTGGCGCTGTTCACCACTCTCGCCGTTTGTTTGTGTTTGTGTGTTGCTACTAAGTACCAATGGAAGGCTTCAGCCATTATTGGGAACACTAATAAACAAATACTAAATACAAATACAACACACACAGCAATACTGGATGCAAGAGTGACGCACTCCTGTTTGGGGTTGTATGGATATTTTTACAGCGTGTAGTTGGTCAGTCATTTCAAAGTTGCGATGATTCGCTCGCTGTAGATGTGCAATTTAGCCAGTGCAGTATGACTGCTAGCCTGGGGTCTTTATCCTGCACCACGCAGTAGTGATATGCAATTGCAGGCCGGTACGATGCTCATTCAGATGGAAATGAACAGGGGGGTTGAACCCAGAATCCCTGGGTTCTGCAGTGCCAGCTTCCGCTCCAGCTGCTCCGAGCTAGTGTGCGCTAGCCTCGGCCACCTATCCCCAACGCAAGGCAACGCACGCACTTCTGTTGTAAACTCAGCATTCCGCTTACGAATGAAATGTGCAATTCCTCTACAGGCTTTCATTCCACGAAAGTGGAATTGGAATTGCTAAAGGCCAGCCCATAAAACACAGTGTTAAAAAAATCCAGCAAATAAGTTGCTATTATATTGCTCATATAATAATATATCACCTTACATGAACGGCCTTGGCCGTTTTCTGTGAAGCCAGGACTTCACCAGAGGAGACTGTCATCCTGTGTGGTCTGAGGACACTCGCATCAGGATGGTGAAAGTGAATGCCAACTTCTACTTGGGAAGGGCTGCAGAGGTGAAACACAGAGTAGAATATATGATAAAAAAATCATGGACCAACTTGAAAAAATATGCACAAAGAGACAAGGACAAAAGGACAGGAACACGTAGGACGTAGACTGGTACACATTCGCAACTCAATCTACTGAACACAAATAAAAGAGAGGATGCGAGAATCAGAAAGGCTTTACTCGAGAACGTGAGCTTCAGAACCGTGGCATGAGGTAACGATGTCAGGTAGATTGTTTTAACAGACACTCTAGAATTACCAACAGCTTCCCATGGAGTAAGGTGGTGATTTCATTTTTATTGAACATCTTGAAAAATAGCACCAAAAAACAAGGAACAAAGGAGAGGAATACCTACACTAGTATGAGTGCAGACACCCATATCCATAAATTAGAAAGCGAAAAATTAAAAAAAACTCAGAAGGATATTTAGCAAAAGTTCAAACAGGTCCAAGTGAATGTGCTAATTCACCCTTACGCATAAGACTAAAAACGATTTCCTCGGCAGCTCAGGTAAAAGACGGATGTGCGGACACATGGTCACCCAAACTACGAATAATAAAGGCCTAAAATCATTCTCTTGTATGTTTTTTATAGTATCTGCTAATTACTCACGTTTTTCCTAAGGATGGCATACACGAGCAGTGTAACAGTGCACAAGTAGATGACAATCCATCGTAGATTTTAGCAGAGATTGAGCTGTCTTTATGTATTAGCTAGGGTGCCTTCATGTGCACTTTGCTTAGGGTGGTGACATCTCGCCATTTTGTCACACGCGTTTATTTTATTTTTTGTTCAGAAGCGCGTGAAAGAGCGTGTCCCGGCACGCGTTTCTGGCGCTAACTGTGCTATGGCGACATTTTGTTTTCGTCGATTTCTTTGTATTTTTCCCCGTGAGCGCGTGCTGTCGGCATCGGGTACTATACAAGGGGTGCATTACCCTAAACAGAAAGACATTGAGGCACCCTAGTATTAAGGCCGGTTTCCGACACGCAGTCAAACGCAGTCAAACGCAACTGTCTGAACCAGGCTTTAGCCATCCATCTGTTCCTTTCACTGACATGGGAATTAAGTTTTTTTTTTAGAGCGCAGCTCTTAGGCGCCCGTTTCCGGCTTGAGCGGCGTCGCCGTCGCCGTCGCCGTCGCGTAACCGCGCGGTGCATGATGGGTAAATTTCCCCGCTAAATTTAGCGGAAAATTTTCCCCTCTGAATTTAGCGGAAAAATTTTCCCGCTAAATCTAGCGGAAAAATTTTTACGCTTAATCTAGCGGAAAATTTCCCCGCTAAATCTAGCGAAAATTTTCCCCGCTAAATCTAGTGGGAAATTTTCCCCGATAAATCTAGCGTGAAATTTTCCCCGCTAAATCTAGCGGAAAATTTTCCCCGCTAAATCTAGCGGAAAATTTTTCCCACTAAATTTAGCGGAAATTTTCCCCGCTAAATCTAGCGGGCAATTTTCCCCGCTAAATTAGCGGAAAATTTTTCCCGCTAGATTTTCCCCGCTAAACTAGCGGGAAATTTTCCCCGCTAAATGTAGCGGAAAATTTCCCCGCTAAATTTAGCGGAAATCTTTCCCCGCTAGATTTAGCGGAAATTTTCTCCGACAAATTTAGCGGAAGAAAAATTAGCGAAGTCACGTGACCCCCCCCCCCCCCCCCCCCGCCCACGCCTTCCCCTCCTCCGCGAGAGCTGCGCTCTAATTCGACGTTACAGGGAGTTGTAAACGGCTTTCATTTTGTTTAATCTGCTCTTCTAAAGGCGGTTCAGACACTTGCGTTTCAGTGCGTTTGACTGCGTTGCGGCGAGAACCGAAAGCGAGTCTCCGGCACATCTCTGTTCGTATGAAGCGTGGTATCCAATTCAAGCAATCTTCTTGGCACGCGATATAAGCAGCAGAGATCTCCTGGTGTCTCGCAGCCGCAACGCAGTCAAACGCAGTCAAACGCAGTCAAACGCAACTGTGTGAACCGGGCTTAACAGGTAAATCAGTGCGTTCCACTTGGGCCTGTGCTCGAGCTCCTTCCGCATTCTTGATTTCTTCCTTCTCTGATTTATGCGAGTTGAATCTGCGCTTGCATGAGGTCTACCTGTTGCTCTCCTTATCTCCTTGACTTTTTGTGAACTATGTTTTCAAGGTGTTGAATTAGTATTAGCTCACCACCTTACTACAATCATGCAACAACTAAACGCAATTACAACTTACACCATTCGCTAAAGGCAGTACCAAACGAAAAAACAGGGATTGGGTGAGGTATCTCTAACACTATATACTAAAGCTGACTCCATGGGACGAATATGCTGCGAATAACGACGAATTTAGGCCGGCGGCTTTTGCTCTGCGCGTGGAATCAACACAGTGGCTGCTACGTCGCGCGCCAAACGAGCGTGCCGTCGGGCGACGTTCACCAGTTATTCGTCACATAATTCGTTCCATGGAGTCAGCCTTTACACTGAAACAAAATATAGATACCAAAACTGGCGAGACACTACCTAATAGACCATATGCAAAAAGAAGCGCCATCTAGTGTATCCTCCATATTGGGGGGTTCCCGTACCGACGATTTCGCCCGAACAACAATAGTCCCGGCAAAGTGTAAGTCGTAGAACTAAATGTGATCACTGCTGCAAGTCCAGTACGAACCCTTCACAGGACGTCTTCGAGAAATACCGTTCATTGACCTGGATGGCCCAGTTCACTGCTTGAGTGACGAGTCTCGCGACCTCGTTGCTGACAATCCTTTTCCTGAATTTGGCGGCCGCCTTTCTTTTCTTCTTTGATCCGGAACTAACCAGCAACCCATTGAGTGTACAAATAAACTGCCCTAATATCATGAAAACCGAGTTAAATGCAGATACGCCTCGTCCACAACTCTAAAATGTGATAAACCCCCCAACATGGCGGCTCCTAATGACATGATGATGATAGCTGGCAAGGATTTCGCATATGGCCTATACAGGATATGCTTGTAAATTTCCCCAGAAGCTTGTAATTAATACTTGATAGCCTCTAAAAACAACATCAGTAGGAAGAGAATAAATGCTTCACCATTTGAAGCAGCCTGAGTGTTTCTAGAGGTGTGATATTCGGTGCACGTGCGTTCGATCATACGAAACATGTGTACAGCAAATGGTGTTTTAGAGCTCGACATTTCGCGAGGAATTAATTGAAAGCCGGCGTGAAAAATTATTTCGCGGGCACAAATTTTTGCGATCGGGAGTGGTATGCTATGCATTAATCACCATGAGGTGAATTCATCCTGGCACCAATTTTTGGCAATTCTTTTCTGATTACGAATCGCGAAAATGAAGTCGTTTGCAGACGACTGGGCGGCGGAAGCTACGGGCTTGTCAATCAATCAATCGCTGCCTTTTGTGGGGTCCAGCTCTCCGCACGGAAGTACGGAGAGTGGCTTCGGCGATGGAGGGGCACCGCGCTCTTCCAGGCATTTTAGTTAACGAGTAAACAATACGGGGAAGAAAGGCAATCAACCCACCGATCTCTATTGCAGTAGGCTGTATCGCGGACCGCGGCCTCGGCAGCTGGGGCCGAGTGTCGCCACCGGCGGCCATTGATTGACACCAGCCAATGCATGGGACTCTATGGGAAGAACAAGAAAAAGTGACGTTTTCCCCTGTTTCGAAGCTGTTGTCGGCACTGAAACTCTTTGGATGATTTTCGATAAGCCCGTCAAATAGCTTCCGTACAAACTTTAAAACTGACAGCCCTCGCAGTTCCTATAAATAAATATTTTGTGGTCGAGAGTGACTCCGCTGTAGTCCAGCTCAATGAAGCGAGAGTTACCTAGAGTGACCGCGGAGTCGGTGGAGATTTCGTTGAGTTGGGTTTAGCAGACTACAAGCTCGATGGCTCTGCTACGCGGAATTCGCTCACTCCCGGAAAGCCGCTGTCGAGATGGAAATTCTTTGTCATTCATCAACTTCTGGGCTTCCCTAAGGACGGTCTTATTGACGGCAAGTTCCTTAGTTTACTCCACTACGAGAGCAAGCTTGCCAGCTCAGCCGTAGGTGCTCCGGTACGTTTGATTTTTTATTCGGCGACCGGACGTTTCACAAATACCGATTCGATCTCCAAACACCCGACATAATGATCGCAGCACACCATAAAATACTCGCCTCCGAGCACAGCGTACATGCTCCAATATTCTTACTTTTGTGCGTTTTTTTTTCCCATAGACTTGCGTGTATTGCCTGGCGTCAAGCAATGGCCGCCGGTGGCGACACCGACGGGCTCCCGATCCGTGATCCAGCCTACTAAGATAGAGATCAGTGAATCAACCCCGCCGCCACCGCCGCCAGCCTGAACAGCGAAGCGCCGATGCCGGCCAGTCACTGAACTTCCATGTAAATACTGGCCACCAAAGACAGTAAAATACCGATGTCGGCCAGTTGCTGAACTTCCATGTAAATACTGGCCATCAAAGACAGCAAAATACCAATGCCGGCCAGTTACTGGAACCTCCACGGAAAGACTGGCCGGCAAAGACAGAAAAAACCCGATCTCGGCCAGTCACTGTAACTTCTACGGCTGAACTGGCCGGTGAGCAAGACGAAACCCCGACGCCGGCCGGGGCCGGTAGCTCACCGGCGCCCATGGCCGGGCTCCGCCATCCAGCTACCAGGACCGGCCGGCGTAGTCCCGATACCGCGCGTGTGCTTGTCTTCCTGAGTGTCTGGTGTGAGAGTGGTTTCCCTGCGCTGTCACCGTCAAATATCCCGATACCGGCCGACGCGGTGTGCTACCTGGGTACAAGCAGCAAGAAAAAAAAGTAAGAAAGTACTTGAAATAAACAACGACGAACAAGAACGCTGGATCCACAAACACCCGAGAAATGTTCCAACGGCCACGATTCCACGGACCCCGACCAAGCGAGCTCGGCAGATAGGCCTAGCAGGAACTCCGACGGTCCTTGGCCAAGATCATCTGCCCACGACAGGCTGGCGTGCTGAATGGAATATGCCGGCGCGACCCTTGTGAACCCTTCCCGTATTATACTTTGATCGCTGACCTCAATTTTAGATTAAGAGGTCAATCTCTTCCTCTTGTCATCTCCTTGTTTTCCGAGGCAGCGGTGACTCTCGCCGGTGAAAAAGCGGTGAATCTCCGACAGACGCAGGAAAGGTAAAGCAGCCATCGCTTTGACTAGCAGACGTAAAGCAGACGACGTTAACTGCGCCAACCCGCCGACGCCATTAAAGAGTGAGGAGTCTCGCCGCACACGTAAGGATTGAAAAAGTATTTGGGAGGGAACTTGCGGACACTCTCGCTTCTTAGCAGACAACCCTCGGCGCCTCGGGACACCTTGCCAGTGAGTCCTTTGACTTCCCTCCTTGATGCGCGTCTGCTAGTTGTTAGACAAAAACAACGTACCGCTCGAGTTATTTCGTCTGCCCTCTGAAAGGCGAAGTCGAGCTGGCACGTAAAGCCCTGCACTTCCGAAAGTCACAGGAAAGGTAAGACAGACGCAGACGACGTTGCGTGCATGCGACCTTGCAAAGGAGCAGACGACGCTCAGACAGGGGGTCGCGATCAGCCAATCAGGGCTCGGCGTTCTGACGTCACCGCTACTTCCTTTCTCATGCGCAGAAGACGAGAATGAGCCCACTTGCGAGGCGTATAAGGAGCTTCCACGTTTTAATATATTTATTAAATACCAAAAAGCACATATGAAGATTTCGAATTAGAAACTAAATCGAAGGCGAAAATAGGAGGTTATCGCAGACGACAGTGGAAGAAAACAACAACAATAACAACAAAGTTGCAGACGGCCCTCGAAATGTCCGGTCACAGCGTAGCAGACGGAGTGGCGGTAGTAAACGCAGAACTGAAGTAAACAGAACAAAAACTAATCCAAACAAGGCAAAACAACATACGCGATGGTTCGAACGTCAAATAAACAAAAATGAAAGATAAACACAAAAAGAAAACACATAAAAAGCAGGAGGAAGAAGAACGCCAGAGCGGTATATTGGGCTCTAAAGAACGCGACGTCGTCGCGTCCCCTCAAAAATAAAAAAAAGAAAGTAGACTTGGAAAAATGGAAAGAGTTGCTGACGGTCTAAAGGGTGCCGGCTTTTATCTTAGAAGGCGACGAAGACGTTAGTCGTCCGGTTTTCTTTTTATTTTATTTTTTGCACTACGACACTCTCCTTGTTTTTTTTTTTTTTGTTTTTTTTGGACGCGCAAAAAGTCTGCTTTGCTTGTAACTCCGCTTTTATTAGTTTCAGTTTCAGTAATAGCGTCAGATTTGCATGTGCACTATCGAATTCTTCCAGAGCATACTGACATCGCAATAACGTACGTGGTTCGAAATATCCTTTTGCTTCTTCATCCTATTCGCCTATTCGACAAAACGGTTATAAGAAAGACATTCATGAGAAATGGGAACTGCAACAACAAAACAAATCGATTGATAAGAGCAGTAAAGTTGAAACGTAGCTACGTTCTAAAATGTTTGTACATTGCCCTTTTTTCAAAAGACAGTGTGAAGGTACATTAGGAGAGTCCCAAAATTGCAACTTGGAAACTCTAATATCTTTCCCATACGAAGAAAAAGTCCTTCAGTTATGAGGAGGCACCTATTTTTTAACATTCAAAGCAACAAATACCGTGACTTTTTTTTTTTTTTTTTTCATTGGTCACCTCGCACGGAAATGGGTAAAACCAATGCGTTGCGGAGAATTCGTCTGCTAGAGGAGGCTCCGAGCTCGCCAGGGGCACTGCGATCACTTTTTGCCCGCGCTCCGTGGGGCCCCTACTCTCGTCAAGCTTCGGGGTGTTTGCCGCTTGGGGCGGGTCGGGGATCTACTAACGAAACGTGATGCGCAGGCCTTGTCTTCTAGGTGGTATTGGTTGGGTTCACTCACTTGGGTCAGTGTCCCGTCCACTGACCTCTATTGTAGTAGGCTGGATCGCGGACCGCGGCCTCGGCAGCTGGGGCCGAGTGTCGCCACCGGCGGCCATTGATTGACACCAGCCAATGCCTGGGACTCTATGGGAAGAACGAGAAAAAGTGACGTTTTCCCCTGTTTCTAAGCTGTTGTTGGCACTGAAACTTTTTGGATGCTTTTCCATAAGCCCGTCAAATAGCTTGCGTACAAACATTAAAACTGACAGCTCTCGCAGTTCTTATAAATAAATATTTTGTGGTCGAGAGTGACTCCGCTGTAGTGCGGCTCAATGAGGCGAGAGTTACTTAGAGTTACCACGGAGTCGGTGGCGGTTCCGTTGAGTTGGGTTTAGCAGACGACAAGCTCGAAGGCTTTGCTACGCGGAATTCGCTCACTCCCGGAAAGCCGCTGTCGAGATGGAACTTCTTTGTCATTCATCAACTTCTGGGCTTCCCTGAGGACGGTCTTATTGACGGCAAGTTCCTTTGTTTACTCCACTACAAGAGCAAGCTTGCCAGCTCAGCCGTAGGTGCTCCGGTACGTTTAATTTTTTTATTCGGCGACCGGACGTTTGACAAATACCGATTCGATCTCCAAACACCCGGCATAGGATCGCAGCGGACCATAAAATACTCGCCTCCGAGCACAGCGTACATGCTTCAATATGCTTACTTTTGTGCGTTTCTCCCATAGACTTGCGTGTATTGCCTGGTGTCAAGCAATGGCCGCCGGTGGCGACACCGACGGGCTCCCGATCCGCGATCCAGCCTACTAAAATAGAGATCAGTGGTCCCGTCATTTGAAGCGCCATCTGGACTTTCGTTTCAAAACTGTGTGTTTGTCGCTAATTCAGGCGTTTTCATTATTTCTTTTGACGATTTTGTTTTCTGACCGTTTTAGTTGTCGGTACGGTCAGGGGGGAGTGTGGTGCTGCTTTGAATCTCCGTTCTTCCCGTCGCTTCACTTTCTATGTAACCAAGGGTTACCACGGATTGGTTTTGTTGGCGGCGGAGGGCGACACGGATTATGATTCTTCCTTTGGAACCGTTTTGTGGCGTTGACCTCGCACACTTGGCACGCGAGGACGCCTCCGGGATACTGGGAATCGCCGAACTCTCTTCGTTTCTCTCTTTTGTGCCCTAATCGAAAATGTTTCTGCTGTCTAGCGCGTTTTCTTGTGTTGACTGGTTTGCTCAGTCTGCATTCTTTAGTGGTTGTCATTTTCTGTTTATTGGCGATAGTTGTATTTTTCTGTACTCGTACGGGCTAATGGATCCGCAGGTGCGTATGGTTTTCCAAAAACAATGTAATAGGTTAACGAAAAAATGGTCAGAGTGCAGGCGAGCTGGTGTAAGTTGAACATGATTGTAAACCTGAGACTGGGGCAGAAAGAGAACACATCAGAAGGTAGAAAAAGAGGAGGCAACGTCTCAAAGTCTCAATTGAGACGTTGCCTCCTCTTTTTCTACCTTCTGATGTGTTCTCTTTCTGCCCCAGTCTCAGGTTTACAATCATGTTCAATGTAATAGGTGTCGTCGTTTGAATCAAAGCCAAGTAGCTTTTCTTTTTTTTTTTTTAGAGGATGGTTGATTTGAAAGCCCGGGCCTGCATCTTGGTTCGTGGAGGTTCCTATATAGGAGAATTTTGTAACAAAGAAGGCGGTGAAGCCCCGGAGCTGGCCGGGTCGCTGCTAGCCACGTGTTTTCCTCGCTGTACGTGAGTCTGGGGTGTTCTTTTTCCGGTTGTACTTTCTGTCTTGCAAGTCGAGTTGGCTTTGTTTCCACCTGTGCTGGTAGGAGCGCGAGTGTGGTGTGCGGTGACGACTCCTCTGCGAGCATCGCACGAACGGTTTGAACACCGAGAAGGCCCGCCTTTTGAGCCGACGACTACAGGCTTCTGGCGGGGTGGGACTCCACCGGAAAGTTACAACTATTTTTACTGGCTGTTCGGCTTCCGCCTCTGGCAATGTAGTGCGAAGCGGGGAATTTCTGAGCGTTTTAGAGCAGGGTCGCTCAACTCGTCGAGCACAACTTTGTGCCCGAAGTTTGCGGAACGCGCTAATTGGACTCTCGAGATGCTGACGTCGCGCCGAGCGAGTTTCCAATCATTAGAACGCTCAGTTCTTTGAGAGCGGGAGAATATAACAAAGTTCATCGTGGCGCGCGTGCAGCGCGTGAGGGGCGCGAGGAGCCCGCTGATTGAACGGCTTGGCTGATGAAGGAGCGCCCGTTCGTCCCTACATCCCTGATGACCGAGCACCCGTTTGTCCCTACATCCCTACCCCAAGCTAAAATTAATGCATTGCAGATTGTCCCGAGGCGACCTGTGGACGCTCCAAATCCCTCCAAAGTTTGTGTAAAAAAAGAGTGATTAGAAACCTCGTTTGTCGAAGTTATCGCTGATGTCAAAGTGACCTATCCGAACTTTGCGAGAGCCGTGGTTTGAGCTCGGAATCTTCGCTTCGGATCGAGGCGAAGTTTAATTTTGTCAACATGTCGGTGCCGTACACTGCGGCCGAGCTTATCTTCCGCCACCGTCGGCGTCACTACCGAGACCACAGGGACGCCTTTCAACTCCTCGACAACGACTTTCGGCGACAGTACCGGCTATCGAAAGCCGTTGCGCGTTGAGTCTGCGACGAGCTTCGTTCGGCACCCGTACTTCGAGGCGGCGGACAATCGCGTCTACCATGACCGTGGAACACCAAGTTCTCTGCGCTCTCCGGTTCTTCGGAATCGGTAGCTTTCAAGGCATGGTGGTAACTGACGAGAACCTGTCAGTCTCCCACATGACTGTGAGCCGGGCTGTCAGAGGTTTTGCGGCTGCCATCGTTTTTTTCTGTAATATCCGAAGAGATACTATTAAGCTGGTATACAATAAAAATGTTGGAAAACAATCAAGAACCGGGGTAATTCTTGGGTAGGGTCGAGTCTCCCGGAAGCCGGCAGAATTATTTCCACGAAATTCTACTGGCAGTTGTCACTCATTGGTGGTCAAATCAGTTCATCGAAAGAAGTGTCATCGACAGATCGTTTCATCGGCACGCGATGTAATCAGAAGGAGTTTTCCTTCGGTTAGAGGTATATACACATTAAACATTTTCACACCTTTATGAATGTAAGTGAGGTGTCCCATAACTAACACCTTAATAAGTGTAGCAATAGACCTTATAAAAAAATGTAAACCTCCCACCCTTCAAAATATGTGATTTTTTAAACACGTTTCTTGAAACGTCGGATAATGCACTACAACTTTTTGTAAAGATGTAACACTACAATACTTCTTCTTGTAAAGGTGTAATTACCACAGTCCACATCTTTTTTGAAGTGTACACAGTGGCCCGGGACCCAATTAAATGACTCAACTAATAAATTACCCAAACGAGTCGCCGAAACAGCACGGCCGAAAACCGGTTCCAAAATTGGCCGGATGTACGGTTTTGCGCCTCGTCTCAACATCCGGCAGGTATGGGCGTACCAATGCAGATAAACGATTTATTTGTGTGGTTGAGGGTCGAGGGCGACTTTGTTGGGCGTTAACTGTGATGTGTTTAATGAGACAAGGGTTACCGAAAGTTATTGGGAAGTCATACGTGATCTCGGAGTCATCAGAGCTCAACAAACGATACGTTAGAAGGCCTTTACTCGGGACATTCGCATCGTTTTAACCGCTTGTACATAGTGCTTCTGGTGTTCTGGTGGAAGCTTTTTCTTTGAAATGATGTGAGGGCTTCCGTGACAAACTGAAACACGGAGCGTGCCGTTCAGTCGCTGAACGTGTCATTTATTTAGCAACCGAAGCAAGCGGCGTCGGTAAAGTCGGTGGTGCTCCGGCCGATTTTTTTTTTTAATCTTTGTTTGAACGCTAGACGAATGTATATTTGATCTCCAAGCATCCGACATAAAAATCCCAGCACGTCATAAAATACTCTCCCTCGAGCACCGCGTACAAGCTTCCTACTTTTGCGTGTTTCTCCCTTAGAGTTGCGTGTATTGCCTGTTGTCAAGCAATGGCAGCCGGTGATGCCAGTGAAGGGCTCCCGATCCGCGATCCAGGCTTGCACTGTGAGAGTACTAATGCATTGCACCCGCGGTGTGCTGCATGAAAAACCGACCCCGTACGAACTTGCTGAATGCAGACTGATGCTGTCGCAATCGATGTTGTAGAAAAGTACCGACCTCAAACCGAGACTAGCGCCTTTTTGTTCTACGTGATTGGTGGGAAGGCGTGAGTGCAGTCGCTGCCATCGTTAATCTATAAACGTTGGTTGCTGCAACGTGTGTCCTATATTTGTGATGACTTCCAATTAAGCAACTCGGCTGTCAGAGATATCTACAGACTGCAAAGTTTCCGAAACCAGCTGACTACAAAACAGCATACACTTGAGACAATTGATGGCACTGTACGCGCAAGAGCTTGCTTCGTTTTAAGCATGGTATTATGAGTGAACCACTGACAGGATACGGCTTAAATCTTGTTGGTTGGAATATCTAGCAATACGTTTCGTAATACTTTTTATTTCCCTGGTGAGGGCGTTGAGAACGAGAGCTTTCTCAGACAAAATACGGCAGGGCAAGATAGCTGTCGTTCAAATATAACTTTGCTCAAGCCTCGGGCAACGTCTCCATGTTTTGCTTTCCCGGACGACGAGTGAATGCGTCACAGGTCTCTGCTGTGGGAGCTTTGTCGACAAATGCTCCACTTTTCACCCACACACGGATGATGTGAGATCTCGCGGGCTCTGTGTTTGTCCTGATCCTTTCGTTACACACTGGTAGGTTTCAGCGTCTGTACAGAAACATAGCCACTCAAAGTTTGCAAATAAAGCACGGGTCGTCGATTCCTCCCTTCGTGAAATATCAGACGCTTACAATTCAAGATCGCGTTTGAGTTTGTAGCCCGCGGGACGCAATTTCGAGCACAAAATATACTTTTTCTTTCGGTTCCGTTGTGCGAATGCCTTATCGTAGCAGACGAACTTCCGTCGTCTGCTCTCGCTGCAAGTCTGAGCGAGGCATGACGGGATTGAATTTTGGCCCAACGGCGCTAGTGCCCAAAGACAACGCACAGCGGCGTGAACGCTCTCCTCCCCGCGCTGTCTCGCGCTCTCCTGCACCGCCTAGGGATCGAGGGGGATTTTTGTCAAAATTTGGGAAGTTGAGCGCGCGCAGGGAGGAGGAACCTTTGCCGCGTTCTTTTGGTCACTCCTCCCGCTACGTCAGAAAGCAACAAATGTTCTGTTCCACGAGTTTAACGACCCAGTGCTAATAAACAGATCTGACCAAGCGTTCGGCGCTTACGTGGCGCCGCCATCAATTTAATTTACTGGAGGCAAACGGAAATGCACGAGAGAGCTTGTGCAGAGCTCCAGCGAGGTTGTCGCACGTGCAGGAAGACTTGAGTTTCCTGGATGCATTGCGTCAACGGTAGCGTAGTCAAACTCGCTGGTGAGATTGGTCTATTTCTGTCGCTGTTGGGTTTTCGGCACCATGGTTTTCGGGGGGTGATTCCGTGTGGTGTAGTTTAGGCGTTTGCGTTCAATTGTTTAATTTTCTTGTTTGGTAAGCGTTAAATTTGACGTTCGTGTTATTTTTTTTCTTTTGATCTTGGTTTTGTGTTTTGAGTGTCAAGTCTTGTTTTCGTTAATCTCTGGCTCGCGCGAAATCCGTAGCTTTGCGCTCGGAGTGTATTCCTCTTGGTGATGCAGTTGCCGCGCGCGGCTGAGTTTAGTCCAGTATTAAACTCAGTTTTGTTTTGTTTGTTATCCTCTCGTGCCCACGCGTCTTTGCCTTCTTTTTTCACATATCGTGGCCCAATCGGTAGTCACCGGTCAAACTTCGCTCTTCTGTTCCTTTGAAGCAATGTTTCGTTTAACCTCATAATCGGTCATTACTTTGGTGTTGTTGTTTTTTATTATTTTTCGCCTCCCACTCTGCGACAGTGTTTCATAGAGTAACGATCGCCGATGTGTTTGCGTTTGTCTTGCCAGTAGCGTCACATGCGTCAGTGCACGAGGTCCCTGTCTCCAGCGGCCCTTGGAAGCAAATGGCGGCTCAGCGATGAGAGGCCATCGGAAGCGAGCGGTGGCGGAGCGCCCGCTCGGGGCACGTGTTTTGCGCGTTTCCACCATGGTTGGCGGTATTGCATAGAAAAACCTCCGTGTGTGAACCTAAAGTCACTGAATCTGGGAACGTAGCGCCATTGCCTTCCCACTTGCTAGCCGGACACAAATATATACAAACATACAGACGACAAAACCTCACAAGGTGATTGGCTCATTGCTGTCGGTTGCCATGGTGATCGCCAGTCTGGACCCTTCCAAAGCTTTAAAGCTTCGAATGGGTTGTTAAAACCAGTCGCGTCATGATCACTATAAAGCATGATCGAACTGAAAGCGTTCCTCGGCCAATATGAGTATCTTTTGAACTGTGCTTGCAATAAACTTATCATTCATGAATAGTTCCTCATATCTCCTACAATTATGCCGTTATTCTTGCGTGTTTCAAGACAGTAAAATTATTTTTCAACGCCCCCAAGCACAGTTGCCGCGCAGTGATGCCGTTCATCTTCGTACCGCCATCACACGCAACGTCAGTGCTTGTAGGCATTGAAAAATAATTTTACTGTCTTGAAATACGCAAGAAGAGCAACTTAATTTTAGAAGATCTTGGTAAATAAGCACAACTGATAATTTTATTTCATGCACAGTGCCAACGATGCTCATATTGACCGAGGAACGTCTTCAGTACGATGATGCTCCGTAGCGATCTTGGTTCGACTGGTTTTAGCGACCCTTTCAAAGCTTCGACGCTTTGAAAGGGTCCGAAATAGCGATCCCCGAAGCAACCGACAGCGATAAGCCAATCACCTTGAGAGGTTGTGTAGTCTGTATGTTGGTGTTTGTTTGTGTCCGGCTAGCAGGAGGAAAGGGAATGGCGCTACTTTACGAGATCCATGGACTTTATGTAAACGGACCATTAGCCGGTGACGACGGCTGCAGTGCCGCAGGTCTTCGGTCAAATCCCTAGTAAAAAATCTTATATGTAAAAGAAATTTCTATGTCTACTAAACGCATATGATTAAATAGGATCATATAAGCACATACAAGAACTTTATAAGAGCCTATAAGAACAATATCGGATTATATAAGAAGGTATAAGAAACTTTTTAGAAGTTTCTTATAACATCTTATATAATCTTATATTTTTCTTATATGCTGTTATAAAGTTCTTGTATGTGCTTACACGATCTTATTTAATCATATGCGTTTAATGGACATAAAAACGTCTTATACACATAAGATTTGTTTTACTAGGGATGGGATAATTCGTGCCTTTCGACGATTCGACGAGTGACTGGAAGTTGTATGAGAAACGACTGACTTCGTCGCAGGAGGAAATACGTTGCATGAGGAGAAATTAGATGATATCTGTATTAAAAAATGATGGCAAAAAGCAACAACGGAGACGTCTTTTGCGACTGTGAATAGCATAATTCACGCCTACAGGAATGAAGATTGACCTGCGGGTGCGTAACATAAATGGCGCTCTCGAAATACGAGGGAAGAAGAGAACCGCTGGTTTATCGGAGCTTTATAGGTGACCATCTCACAGTCAAAGCGGCAGGTTCGAGAAACCCTGGCGAGTGAGGTATTCATCTGAACAGACCTTCCACGGTGTTGAACTGCCGTCTCAATACCAGCCTACAAAAAGGTGCTGAGTGGCGCAAAGAGGGAGAAACGAGACTTGACTTGACCTCAGCGAGCATTAGCGTTTGAAGGAAAATGCGACAGGCGGGGTTTCAGCTCATATTAGTCTCGATAGCCCGCTCTCAGCAGAGGTGCGCGTCCACCGTACCTGTTATCAGAAGTACGCGCTATGCAGCTAGTTCACTGCAACGACCGCGTATTTAACTTTAGTAGAATCCATGTATAGATGCTTTACAGAAGCTTTGTATAGGCGTCACCATTTCGCTATCACGTTGCGCTGCTACCATCGACGGACCTTAGTTTCTCGTTTGTGTAGTACGTTTTCTGCTCTGTCCGCCACCACCGGAGCTTTATTTTTGTTTTGTTTTTCTATCGACCTTATGATTACGTGTATTTTATGTATGGTTTCCGTATTTTGCGTTCCCAGTTTATTCTTCAAATTAATATTTTAACCTACGTGGCGTATGTTTTCATTTTGTCGAATAGTATAGGGCTGCAATTGAGTCGACGCCACAAGTACAGACTAAATATTTCGTTATTCTAAGGAAATGTCAAAAGTTTTCAAAATTTTCCTCAGCTTATCGTAACCATCCGGCTGTGTAGCGACGCCTGAGCTACTATCAGTTCCCGTATATATACAGTAAAATTAACTTTAGGCGCAATACTGGCAAGAATTCCTCACACTTCAATTGAATGTTACAGGGTGTAGCAGTCTAACCAAGTTGGACCTAATGGGGCAACAGTGGCATCGTTTTGATCCCTGCGAATCATGAGAGAGAGCAATCATCGAATGTTTCTACATGCCTACGAGCAGTCTGCCTTCGCTGCTACAGCCTTTACAAATCTGCGATCTTCTGTTTCCTTATAGGTTCGCACGGCTTAGCCTAACTTTAAGAACCATTAGAGTCTCTGACAGAATTAAAACGACGTGGAGATCTGTCAGTTTCCGCCTTCAGTGTGAGCATCTACCTTCGCTAACGCTTCGGCGTCTCCTGAGCTTCGAGCGTGCACGTGCAGCCAAAGCACGACGGAAGGCAGCGAGCGCGTATCGAGGCCAGCCGTTCGAAAGAGGCGCCATGCAGTTCTAATGCTATCAGCGACTCTTGTACATTAAAGTAAGCGCATGTACTCCTAGATCATGCGGGCCATTTTCTTATGTAAACGATTTCTCGCGCTTGCGAAAATCACACGACCTGATGACGTCCAAGCAAACCGCGTAAACTAAAAGAACCGCTCGCGACCCGCTGACGCCGCTTTACCTGCGAAGTAGTGGTGCTTTGATTGTAACTGCACAGAAATGTCGAAGGAAACAAAGTCACCGCCGGTTTTCGTTTAATTGGGGAATCCGTACAATCAAACTGGCACTGCTAAGCGCAGACCGTCCATGGGAATAATGCGCTACACTCTTAAAAACGAGTAGTACTTCGTCCTTTTTGGGGACTAAATCGATGTAACTGAGAGTGATCCCCCCAAAACGGCAAAACCTCGGTTTAGTTCCTTCTTTTCTTTTAGTCCCTTTCCATTGATCCCTTGAGGTTAAAGTTTTGATCCCTTAAAAGGAGTGTTTTGGATCCCTACAGCAGGGCATCAGGAACTAAGTTTAACTCTTCGGGGGATTAATTACAGTCCCTTGAGCACCGTCGTGTCCATGATTGGGGAAGTAACTTTGATTCCTTTGAGGATCAACACTGGTGATTGGTCTTTCGATTGGGGACTAGATTTCGTCCCTTTGCGGATTAATTTTGCCACTTAAAGGGATGACATTTATAGTGACGGGGGAGTAGCTTTCGTTCCTTTGAGGATCAAGTGTGACCATTTTAGGAAAGAATTTTACAGTAATGAGGGAGCAAATTTCGTCGCTTTGGGGATAAATTTGGCCCTTTTAGAGATGAATTTTATAGTAATGTGGGAGTAACTTTCGTCTTTTTGTGGACGAATTTTGACACTTTTAGAGACAAATTCGATAGTATTGGGACCCTTCAGCTCTGAATAGGAGTAAAAGGTTTGCAGCATTGAACAGCTTCCTATTCAGAAAACGCAGCTTGTGCAACTTGTTTAAAAAGGTATCTCTTCTAAAAGTTCCACAAAGTGTCTTTTCAGAACAGGGAGTTATCATTACCGCACACTTTACACTCCCATTCACAGCAAAAAAGGTGGAAATATTGCAGTACATCTGAAAAGTCGCACACCTTTATTTGGAAACAAAAGCAAGCGTCCGAAGGTGCAGCCGACCAGCGAAAGAAAGCAGACGACACGCAGATGAAATCCGTTGGCAGCAAAACCCCCGTCTTTATGCAGACGCTTTTTTTAACTTTAAGCTTTTGCTTTTATTGTCGACTATTATTTTTTAACCAAAGGTAAATTTAAAAAAAAAAAAAATGTTTATTTTAAAAACCACGGTGGTCGCGAGCCTTCGCAATAAGGAGGTAGCGCCATCTATCAATACGAACCGCCCGCTGTAGTCCCTGGCAAGTTTCTTGGCCCTATTTTTTACAGAAAGAGAGCAACGCTATGTAATTTTACAAGAAAAGCCGACCTGTGAATACACCTTTGACGAAAAGTTTAGATTGCTACGTGAAGACGACGATTTTTACGGTTCATGTTAGGTAGAGCCTGGTGTTGGTGACCCTATATTTATAAATAAAAAAAAAACAGAACAAAAACATGGCATGGGTTTTTGACCTTCAGGAATATATGTGCTCAAGAAAGTAAAAATAATTTTCACTTAAATGCGAATGCATTCCTTCAATGCATTACACAAGCAAAGAAAAACTTGCTTTTAACAGCATGTGTGGGTGGTCAGCAGCCTTGTGCCCACGCAGCCCAGCTTTGAATGCTTGAGACCTACAAGTCTCTCAAAACAAACAAATGCACGACGATATTTAACGAAGTACTGAAGGTCAGAAACCCATGCCAGGCAGAAACAAAGTGCCACAGCTTCCAGAGTGCCCTTTGTCTCATGGGCCTGATTTACAAAAAGCACACTGCAGCGCTCTGTTGATATCCTGGGACACACTGCGATGGAATAGACTGCGGGGCACGTCTGAAACAAAGGTTAGGAATTTAGACAAATCATAAAAGCGAAGTCTTTCTAACAAAACAAAAAAGGCCTACCCTTACAGCAGAGGCAGGTAACTGGTGATAGACCAGCTGAAACCGGTACAGTACATACTCCCTAAACCGAACACCCCAAACCAGATACCTAAATATTGTTCTTGGCAAGTCAAAGCTAAATTGGTCATGGAGCAGCTGGAATATCTTCTCCAGGCTAGGTCATCATCGGGTACCCAAATTCATCACGTGGTTCGACTGGTAAGCCAAGGAGTAGCACAAACAACACAAAAATGGGCCATATCCGGGAAACATTAAGTTTCGAGAGCACTGTGATATCTAAAACTCCTAGGTGCGGTTGCTGTATGTGCAAAGGCTCTTAAAACGGATGCATCTAATGACTTCCGTTAAAGACAGAAAGGTATTTCATTTCTAACGAACACTTCAGCCTTCCGGCTCAAAATACAAACGTGAGATTGTCATTTACGGATATTGTTGATCATAAATTTTTCTATACCACATAGCCCAGACACTTCAGGATTTTTTTGTCCAACCACCGTCTACAGTATGCTCCGTTTCACCTCAGTCAGGGTGCAGCGGATGCTACGAGCCATCAAAGCAAATCCAAAGCCGTGCGAGTGTCATGTTTCCTTAGAGAGCGGGCGCAGCGACACGTGTTATGTGCTATGTTCAAAGAGCACGATTGGCTGAGATTGCCCTTAGCATCCGCTGCATCCGGACATACGGTGAAACAGTAATACCATGCAGCCAAATCCTACCAGGTGAGAAATAAGGAGCTGGGTTTGTTTCCTCATATGCATACATTTAATGAACAGATTAATCACCTATTGTAGATTTTTTTTAAGACTAATGCATTAAATTTTGCTCAGTGCCAAGTGTCACGGCAATCCAACACAAAATATTAAGGCTGTATTTGAGCAACACATCAGTAATGCAAATTCATATATTTCTTTTTAACTGTAGCCATTCAGCAATTTTTTAATGTCACTCATAACCAGGCAGTCACTCACAATTTAAAATTAATGTACATAGGCAATTTGAATTGCAGATGCCGTACAGCTCACTGTTAGATATCTCAAATTTAATTTACATAGTTTGCACCCACCTATCACATGAACTGTGTCGGCACCAATTTGGTTGCAATAGAAAGCTAGCTGGATTGGGACTTCCGCTAACAGTCAATGGAGGCTAAATTCTAAAGCAGGTATACCTTGTTTCTCCGATTCTTTAACATCATCCATCCTTTCAAGAGTCTGGTAGAAAATGTCTGGCTTTGGCTTGCCCTCTGTCAGTTCAAGGACAGTCGCCAAGTTTTCTGAGTCAATTTCAAAAAAGCGTTGCTTGGCATGAATGCTTGTGATGAGATAAAACTTAGCAAAAATCTGAAATAAAAATGGTTGATCGTTAGTCAACCTATAAATCGAAAACTACCCTGTAGAAAAGCAGGAGGCAAAAAACTATTCCCATGTTATTATGAGAAACAGAATCGTAATTGCAAAGATGTGAGTGGAATAAAGAAAAGCACTCCTGGTGCTTGCTTTTGCCATGGAGGAGGTGCCAGTTAATAAGGCTATGGCATTGTTGTCAGTTTTCTGAGTGTAATTTGTTCCAAGCACATTTCATTAAGCTTGTGATCACATTTAGTTTCGCCGGAGCTTCGACAGATGCTCTTAATTCTTCGTTTGAAATAAACAAAAATAAAACAAGTATGAAGTACTCCAATTCTCTACATAAGCCAACTAATGCAGAATTCGTAGTGTTTTTGATTGGCCAGTTTCGATGAGATGCATCTCAGCTGCACCAAATCTCGCTCAGCAGGAGGAACCTCCCAAAATATAAAGCTGTTTGATCGGTTTTCTAGCCAAAAAATATAACTACTCCGCAAGCATTTTCTTGTAATGCTGCCATAAAAAAGGCAAGCAAGAAATGTCTTATGAAGATAAATTTTTAAAGGCATGTTGAGCTTGAATAATTTCCACTGAATTGAGCAACAGGGCAAGGAGAGTATGCTTGTTCTCTTGTTCTGTTGAAAACTTCAAACAGGTTGGCAGGGCAGCGCCATTTTAAACCTGGTTATCACATTGGGTATGCTCTCAGATCCAGCCAGCTGTCGATCATAAAACTGGTGACCGCGCTTTCTGCACATACTCGTGTGCATGAGGGAAGGGTCAGGTAACGAAATACTTGTCCAGAGAGTCCATAGTTTCTGCGAACCCGTAAACTGACCACTTGGATGGAAATTAATAGCAAAGGACGAACGACGGCTTCATTTACTGCAAATGTGCTGAAAAAGAGAAGTGTAATACAACAAAGGGTAAAGTGCACCTTTTTTTTTTCTATATCTTCTGCGTCATGAATCCATAAAATGATCTCGCGCAGAACAGGACCGGTTTTGGTTTTCCCTCAGTCACCATGAGAACAGTTGGCAGGTTTTCTTAGGCAACATCCATAAATCGGTCCATTGCCTTGACGCCAGTGCTAATACGAAAAAACACTGCGAAGATCTGCAAGAAAAATATTTTCACATCTTTAGTCTACTTGAGCATATTTGTAAACTGCCCTTTTTAAAAGAAAAAGCGAAACAAAAATCATGATTTATTCGTTGCAACAAAATCGTAACTGATGTCAGTGGGATAAAAAACGAGACCCATCATGGTACCAGGCTCCACCATGACAGGACTAACGGTGCGTTTATGCCAGGACTGGAGTCGCAACAGCAAAGCAGATCTGCGCAACCACAAAGCAGATCTGCGCGTTGGGGAACATTTCCCCCAACCGCGTCACCAAGCCAATGAGATCTCCCTGCGGAAGCTCCCATTGCTAGCAGCGCGAGTGCACCCTGATGGGGGTGGTCGTGGACTTATCAGGGTACTTACTGCTCTTAAAAGCATAAGCAACATCGTTAGTAAGCAACATATTACCTGGTCTGTGAGCTTTAGGGCTGGATAGTCGTCCACGGTGTTGGAGATTGTAGCGTGTATGCTGATGTACCCTCTTTGCCCCAAAAGTCCTCTCCATGGCATCTTTCACCGTCTCCATATGCGTAGCCGTTTCCATGCTTCCTCTTCTCAATGCGTCCATGTGACCGGCTATGAAATTTCTATCTTCAGTCGTGGGCGAGGATGCTTGCAGCTTCCGAAAATTAGAAAGAACGAAGTAAACCAACCATGAACATAGTGAAAACACTCCGAGATTGTGAAAACGAAAGGACAGACAGTCACACTCTTATTAACTAGCACAGCTCGTTCTTGCCCTAAACGTCTGTTCATAAATCAACCCTTCTCCATATGTCTGTTCTCCACGTGTGGTCGAATATTTTTTCTACGTCACAAGTATTTCTCTGACAACATTCAAGAGACGAAGAAGCCTACAAGCCCGAAATCAATAGTTTAAAGAGCTCAATAATCAGATTTTACTCAGTTAGTTCAACACCTCCTAGATCGCAAGGCTTAGTGTGGCTGGATTCTAGCCCCTTCTCAGTAGTCATCGCAAGGCAGACGGGAAAAAGTGCTTCATTAGCATTCAGCTGGAAAACGTATTCTCACCAACTGAACACGTGTTCTAGGCCAATGCTAACAAGCAGTGTCCACTTTGTACCCTGCACTGAAATATGATAATCGACAAAGAAAATCAAGTGCTAAGGTATTGGTATTTAGGAGGTGTTAGGCCAACTCAAAATTAAAGTGTCCTTTAAATGAAGCTATAGCAGCACTTTGTGTCGTATGACAACTGTTCACGGCATGTGCAAACTTTATTTTTACGTTACTTGTTTCTATTTTGTTTACGGCTTCTTCTGTTTAAAATGACGATGCTACGTGGTATCGCCCTATGCTTTATGTAAGATACTGTTATAAAGCATAGTGTCTGTCATAATCAGAATTTATTAATGCGAAATTGAATGACAGTCAAGACGAGAAATTGACGCTAAAGGGCCCCTGAAAAAAAAGTTTTTTTTAACAGGTTGTAAGGGACACAAGTGTCAAAAAATAAATTTTACGCAAAAACTTTTGTTTTTGTTGCAATATTGATGGCGCGAGAATAATTTCGAATTCGGCGCAAAATCCATGACGTCACGGAATGGTAATACACATTTCCCCCTCAATAAGATTGTCATATATTTCTCCACCTCAACGCGATGGCCAAGTCATCCACCTCCCTCCCCGCACCTGAAATGCCGAGAGAAAACGAGTGGAAAGGACGTGACTACCGACTAAATCGCGTCTCGCGCAATCACTAACTATATTAGCAGTGACCCATGACCTGTTGTTTTTCTGGTTGTTGCATATTTATTATTGTTGACTTGTTACTATATTACTATCTTATTTTATGTATGTGCCTCTCCCCATCTGTAATGCCTTCGGGCCCTGAGGGTACTTTCAATAAATAAATAAATAAATATTGCTGTACATTTTCTTTTTATTCGCGTAAAATTCATTTTTTGGCACGCGTGTCCTTACCAGACTGTTTGAAAATGCTCAGAGCAAAAAGCAATGAAAATGCTCAGAGCCAAGCAAGCACACTATCAAATGACAACAAGCATACAAAAAAAAAAACATTTAAACGAAGTTTACGAGAGCAGCTTTGAACAATACAAAACGCATTTCGAAGCCACGAGCATAAGATGAATTATACACTGGGCTAAACCAAACTCCGAAGTGAGATCTCAAAAGCTGAAGTATTACAAGACAAAACACCTCCATGCTGGACTCTATAAACAAGTGTATCGTTACAGCGTTAGAGTTCAATTCCAATTTGGTGATTTCCGAACATGGTTGAAACTATAAACCGTGCAGCGGAGCCGACCAGCATCGGCTGAAACTTGGAGGGCCGAAAGGCACTCAAAAACCCGCAGAAAAGTAAATACATAAAGTTATGCTTAACTAAACGCACGCGAGCACGACTTCGCGGCACCGCTCAATTTCGTGGGCAATTGCTCCTACAACGTTTTGTCGACTTTTTTTTTTACCACGGGGATTCTATTATTGGTTTAATTTTGTTCGCCGCAAGTCTACCTTAACTAAAGCGGACTTGCACAGGCGACTCTGATACGCCACAAATGAATTCGCGATCGCCGCTTTCAAACAGTCCGCACTACGCGCTGAAACCCCTCGCTCCGCTCGGGGAAACTTTAATATTGATTGAGAACATGTTTATTTACGCATACCGGATACGACCATACCTTTTGCCTAAGAACGTAAGGACGAAACTTTACTCTCGAGGCGCGAACTCGCACCAGGCCTCATACGAACCGCAACGGTTTCGTCAAGCTCGCATCGCCTTTGTCGCCGACCGAGGCGATATGTGCGGAAAGACGCGTCCGATGAAGCGTCGCTAGGTTGGTCGATGAAACGAACACGGGGACTTTTCGATGAACCTAAGTTGCATTAAAACGCTGCTGCGCCGACGAAACGATCTGCCGGTGTAACATCGTTTGTTTGATGAACTGATTGCCGCCGGGCATAATTTTGAAGTGCTAGGCCTCGTTTGCACGCTAACATCACTCTTAAAAAAAAAGGGTACTGTAGTACCCTCCTTAAGGGGGTAACCGACTTGCACACAGGGCGATCCCTTTTGGAGGTATCGTTACCCCCTGCAACGAGGGTGCAAACTTACCCCCTAGGTTAGGGTGCAATATTGCCTCCTTTTGGAGGTAACCTTAGTTCCTTTTGGTGTTAAAAGTGCATCCTTTCAGGGTCAGCCTTTACCTCCTCCAGGAGGGAATTTCAATCCTTTGAGAGGTAAGACGACGTAATTGAGGGCACTGCTTTTACCTCCTTTTGGAGGGAACTATGATCCACTTTGGGGTTAAATACACACGATGAGGAAAACAGCTCAGAAATCGCGGACTACGAAGAACAAACACGACAGAAAAGTGCTGTCCTGTCGTGTTTGTTCTTCGTAGTCCGCGCTTTCCGAGCTGTTTTCCCAATCATGTATAACAGCAACCAACTGGCCCAGTTCACCACCTTATTACAGGTTAAATGCACACTTGATGGAATCACTTTTATCCCCTAAAGAAAGGTACTATGGCCCTTTGTGGGTGTGATAGTACGTGCTTCAAAGGTGGGCCTTATAATAGATGAAGACGGCCTAGTTCTGAAAGTACATGACAATGTTTTATTGTGGCTGTCACAAACAAAATGGCATAAAAATCAATGGCATGACTAGACATCTTATAAAAGTTCTAAGATGAATCCACTAAGCGTAATAAAGGCATCTGGAAACAACACTTTCGGGGCTCTAGTCATCGCTAAAGGTGATCTAGAGGCAGAATGCAACCAGGACTGCCTCAGCAGGCGACGCGGCTTCGAGGTCTCCCTCCACTGCCACGTAGCTGGGCGCCTCAGGATTAATGAGGCTTGAGCTGACAGCCACCGAGTAGATTGCACTGCCTGCCTGGAACCAAAAAAATGTGGAAATCATGTGATATGAAGTTGAAACATATCATCCCGAATTTGAAGAAACTGAAGAAATATTAGATTTTCCCAAGACGCATTTGGAGCATTTGATGATCCTCTGATTCCAGCATTATAAAGCATCGACCATACTTACCAGACGTGACCAGTTAACTGTTGACTAATTACCACTGACTAAAATTATCACATGGCGGGTGGTAATCATAGATTAGTAAGCACGTTGTATTCACCGGTCATGTTTAAATTTGTCACCCCGATTTACTTAGGTGACTAACAAATCTTATTTTTGTTTGTCGATGTAGCGCACTCGAGAAACTGTCACTCAAGCATTCACACACCCAATGAACACACGCACGGTGTCTTCTTTGGGTGTGTGAATGCTTGAGTGACAGTTTCTCGAGTGCGCTATGTCGAAAAACATGAATAACCAACTCGCCCCAATTTCAAGTTCTTATAACAAATCTTAGTCAAAGGGGTACAACTACTGTAGCAGGTTAGTATACACAAGTGCTGATTGCTGGGCGAGTTGGTATTGTACGTGAAAAAAAACATGATTGCGCTCTAAGACAAGGGCAGAGGAAGAACATACACCACAGAGCGCTACACCACATTAGCTACTCAGCAGCACAGCAGATCCCTATGACCGCCAAACCTAACTGCCGAACTTTGGCAAATATACAAATATTTTTTGCCGAAGTGCTCTGCCAGATTAAAATTGAATTTATGTTTTATTTAGACATGAGAAGAACAGCACACAAGGACAAAAACACAGAAAAAGAACACACCGAAAAAGACACGCTCAAGCGCCTTGTGTGTCTTACTCTAATTTATTTACTCGAAGTATACCCTCAATTTTCTCTGAAAAATGAACGAACACCACACACACAAAGAAAACTTAAAATCAAGAACCTCATTTCAATTGCCCAAATGCGAACAAGAACATTAAAATAATAAATCTGACTACGCTTACCTGCAGTTGCGCCCAAGGTAGCAGGCACCCAGTGCCCTCGACGAAATCATCCTACAACGTTGACGCAGTAGGAAAGAAATATATTCAATCAACTTCAAATAATGCAAATTCATCCATCTGACTCGCCTATTGCATGATCAGCTTTAAAAATGCCTCATCACACGCAAAAAAAAAAAATGCCAAGACAATATACTTGCTAGTCTCTCTGCCGGCAATACTTAATGACCTTATTCCGTAATATAGTACTATTAATGTTTGCGAGCGCACGAATAATTTCTAACTGCCGAATGTCGAACTTCGGCAAATATGTAAATTTTTTTGCCGAAGTAATTTGCCAGGATAAAATTTAAAATTGAATCTATGTCTTATTTAGACATGAGAAGAACAGCACACAAGCACGAAAACACAAAAAAATAACACCGACAAAGACACACTCAAGCGCCTTGGTGTCTTACTCTAATTTATTTACTCGACGTATACACTCAATTTTCTCTCGGAAATCAACAAACAGCACACACACAAAATAAACATAAAGATCAAGAGCCCCATTTCAAGTGCACAAATGGGAACAAGAAAATCAAAATAAAACATCGCACTACGCTTACCTGCAGTAAAGTGTTAAGAACTGTCACGAGATGCTTTCAAGGTAGCAGGCATCCAGTACTCTCGACGAAATCACCCTGCAACGTTGCCGCAGGGCGAAAAAAATATATTCTATCAACTTCAAATAATGCAAACTTGAGCCATATCTAACTCGCCTACTGAATGATTAGAATTTAAAAAAAAGTCTAATCACACGCCAAAAAAAAAAAAAAAGCCAAGACAACACTATAATTGCTAGTCTCTCTGCCGGCAATAACTTAATGACCTTATTCCGTAATATACTACTATTAATGCTTGCGAAGCGCACGAATAATTTCTAACTGCCGAATGTCGAACTTCGGCAAAATGTAAAATTTTTTGCCGAAGTAATTTGCCAGAATAAAATTTAAAATTGAATGTATGTTTTATTTAGACAGGAGAAGAACAGCACACAAGCACGAAAACACACAAAAAAAATAACACCGAAAAAGACACACTCAAGCGCCTTGTGTGTCTTGATCTAATTTATTTACTCGACGTATACACTCAATTTTCTCTCGGAAATCAACAAACGGCAGACACACAAAATAAACATAAAGATCAAGAGCCCCATTTCAAGTGCACAAATGGGAATAATAAAATCAAAATAAAATATCGCACTACGCTTACCTGCAGTAAACAGTGTTAAGAACTGTCACGAGATGCGTCCAAGGAAGCAGGCATCCAGTACTCTCGACAAAATCACCCTGCAACGTTGCCGCAGGACGAAAGAAATATATTCAATCAACTTCAAATAATGCAAACTGAGCCACATCTAACTCGCCCACTGAATGATTAGACTTTAAAAAAAGTCTGATCACACGCAAAGAAAAAAAAAAAGCCAAGACAACTCTATAATTGCTAGTCTCTCTGCCGGCAACAACTTAATGACTTTATTCCGTAATATACTATTATTAATGTTTGCGAAGAGCACAAATAATTAGCTCAGACATTTATATTCGGTATTTCAAGGTAACGTTACATTTTACCAAACTATTTATAAACATTGTTAAATTAGAAAAAAAAAGTTAATATTAAAAACCAGTGTTTAACACTGACTTTTACAAATATCAACAACGTTCAGAATT
>JABSTQ010002015.1:0-30474 GCA_013358835.2 Ixodes persulcatus
TAGGTACCACCGCTATCTAAACGTGAAGCTGCACCATCTCAGTGAATTAAGTACTGTACTTTCGCTAGACGGCAAATTCACAAGGTTTAGTCTTGTAATACTAACGTCTAAACGCTTGGCTGACTACATGAAGGTACCTTGCTTCCCCCAGCTCTCGCGATCGCGTGCGAGACAAAAACAAGCGCTGTCTTTGCCTGTGTGTGCTACCATAGGTACTATCAGGTGGGTTTAAAGGCTCCTTGCACTAAACACCGCAGGTATACTCGCTACACTAGCTGTCTGGCATGCTTTGTACAGGTGAATAATCACAATCAGGGATCACTACTTTTGTCACACCTAACGCAAACGACTGAATTTTCGTGAATTGGTCCCAGAAGCTTCTGCCCGATGGAACGGGTCGCTTTGAGAAATTCGTCAAGTATCGAGCTATTGCAAATAGTCCTTTATAGTATTTGTGCAGGTGCAAGCCTAGCTTTTCAGTGCATGTATAACGATGTGTAAGAATCGGTCATTTTTTTTGCACTTTTTTTCTAGTGCTGTATGTCAACAGTTCATGTGTGTATAGATGCTTTCCTGAGTCCCATCTGTTCAATAGTGCATGTAGCCAGTTGTGTTTGTGTATTTTCAAGGTTTGAGCATCTCCTGTCTCGTTGCTCCACTGCTGACCAAGGAGACTACGAGCGTCGACAACACTATCTCTGCAGGAGAGAGGCTATGCGGTCTGCAACGGTAAAGCGTTCTTCCATATTCCACCTAAATCACAAATTTCAAGGATCTTTATCAGAAGCCAAGCTTTGTCATAGGTCATAGGCATGCCATCTTTCCCGTTAACTGCATATAGCATTTTCAGATGCAATAAAACTCTGTATGCAGCGTATGGTCCTTACAGTACACGGAGAGATATATCCACATGCTCCATCAAATACCCTTTAGCTAACACTTGCGAAGCCGGAGCGGTTAATATTTAGCTAACACTTCCGAAGCCAGCCAGGGTTGTAATTATGTTCCATGTGAACCCCGAGTGAGGCGCACATACTTTCTGCAGCAACACCAGTGTGGGTTCCGGATCCCACCCTGACACAGTTTGAGGAGGTCCACGTTGTGCTAACTATTCTGTCCCCTCCTTTCTTACTAACAGGCGTTTGCTCAGAGTGCATGTTCCGATTGTCAGACATTCAACCTGCTTTCACTGCATAATAAATCTCGTGCATGCACTGTATGCAGCATCTGTTGCTTGCTGCCCAAGATGTTCTCTTTTCACTGCATAACACCAGCTGGCCGGGGCACTGTGCTCCTTGGTTTGCCTCGTTGCTGAAAGCGTTAGGGGTGTTCCTTGCTCACAGTTGTCTTGAGCCACATGGCATGCTTGCTTTTCTAACCGCATGTCTTGGTTGTGGGTCTGAGGGTACTTGCAGGTAAGTTAGGTACGATGTTTGTTCTGCACGTGTGCAAAGACATTGCGAGCTTCCTTGTGAGCGTCGTGTCGACAGGTTCAGATCAGTTTTTTTTCTTTGTGCTCATTGCATATCTCGCCGAGATACTGTGCTGTTCGAAGATTCCTGTGCTGCAGTGCGACAGGGATCTTACTTGATCACAGCTGTATTGGGCTTGAGTGTTTGCCTTAAAATGCATGCACTCATGTTCCCTGACAATGTCTGGGCACTTCAGTTGCAGCTGTTTCTTGGTAGCAGCATGGGTTTAGTCAGCTTGGGTTACTCTGGGCCAAGTAACCGAATAAGAGAACTGAGCACTTTGTCGACTGCTCAGTTCTGTATTGTGCGTCTAATGCTTGCTTTTCTTTGTGTGTGTATCTTGCAGGTACGGGCCTGGGGCTCTCGGCAGAGCCTGACTGCTAGAGACTGTGTCTCCTGCTTGGTGGATAGGAGTTGTTTATCACAATGGAGATCCATCTTTATCGAGCATCATGGGGTTACACACTGTGGCCAAGAATTTGTTGCCTTGACTAAAAGTTCGCAGTGCCAGAAATGTTTTCCGCACAACAAAATGAACCGGAACTCCATTTTGGTAGACATGGTGCTTGCACCCGCAAACCAACAGGCATGCACATTCTGCTACAACTCTTGCCGCGACGTCATTGTGATCCCCGCTTGCAAAAGAAAACTTTGTGCCCCCCCCCCCCTCCTTCTTCCCCCCAAACAAGCACGGATTAAAGACCTTTCCATGCAGTTACTTTCTCGTTTGTTTACTTTCCCTTGATTTTTCGGTGCACGTAATGATGGAAGTGCCAGCATTTCTTGGAGACTAGAAAGACTGCACACAAACTTGTCCCGGGGCAGCCGACACGCTGCTCTATTCGGTACAAAATAGATTGACGCGTGATTAAATTGAGTGAAGTGTGTTTCTATGTTTAAATTGTGGGCACATTTTATATTTCAATGGCATATTTGGCTGAAACATTGAGCGTTCAAGGTAATAAATGTTAAACTTTGTACCTCTCTAACTTCTGTGTTTTGTGTCTTAACTTAAAGGCTCCTAAAACATTTGTAGCATCCCCACATAAAAGATGCTATAATTTCTATGGTTCCACCACTATGCAGATTGTTCTGCAAAGGGAGAGCACAGTAAAAGTGATGTTATGTAGATCTTGGCATACTCCAGGCAATTTGGACACTTTTCTTTAATGGTTTCAACTACAAAGTTTCCGAGACACGGGAGGCAGCTTCCATAAGTGGGCATCTCGAAAACGGATATAGTTGGCCTTCAAAAAGGCTGTTTGAGAAGGTTTTGCCAGTGCTGTCAGAGTGGTGAATAATAAGTAACATTACCATCATAGAGGACGTGCGACACAAGGCCTGCAGAACAATGAACAGCAACAGGGCTGTCGTGTACCGTCCAGCAGTCTTTGTGTATCACATCCTCTATGCTAATATTGTTACAAACCTTCCCCAGTCATTCTATTGGGCAGGTCCGGCACCGCAACAATTGTGTCGTTGGCGGGCAGTCGATGGCTTGCTGGCTGCAGGAAGAGAAGAGAGGGTGTGGGATGTCACTCAGAAGCAAATGTGTTCCTTTATAACTAGGGTTCCATGTTTTCAGAGTTTAGTAGTTTTTGGAAAATTCAGGTCTTGGCTTACTTAGCTTTTTAACTGTCTCAGAAATAGATAAATGATTTGTCCTTAGCATAAATTAGCAAAATAATTCCCCTTTTCTTTAACTGGTCAATATTTTAAAAGGGAAGCGAGATCTTTTCTTGGTAAGTCAGAGCCTGTATTGAGTAGTCTAGCGGAAAAAAAATGTCACCCAGTGGTTTTATTTTTTGGCCATGTACAAGCTTCACAATCGAAGTTCATTGAAGAAATACGATCTGACGGATCTTTACCGGCTAGTCATTTTTGGATTTTTTTCGAATTTGTCTGAAAGCACGTAATCCTTCTTTAACCAGTAGGCACACTTTGTCATAACTAATGCACTCAATGAATTCATGGTGCTGACTACGGTTTCATTACTGCATCAAATCATTTGTTTAGACAAATGACGCAGATATGTTATGTTAAACGTTCGCAGATATGTTATGTTATAAATCGAGACACAACTGTTCCCCACGTTTCGGCATTTGGACCTTTTTGTCTCTGCATTCCTACATCAGGCGTACCCCAGTTGGGGTATGCCTGACGTAGAATAATTTCAGCATTGCGATATTTCGGAATTTGTGGCATTTGGAATGCTTCCTGTAAAAGGAGCCCACACTCCTGCACATACTTGGATCCACTTTCTTGTGTGGAACTCAATCCTTATAAATAGGCCCATCGATGTGCCACAAGACATGACACTTTATAACAAGAATAATATCTATTTAGACTGCAGACACCATAAAAAGACGAGTGAACCCTACCCAATTCTACTGGATTTCGGATAAAATGCACAACTTACATGCGGGTTGATGAGGACGACGTCAGCCATCTGCCGCACATCTCTCGCCAGCAGGTGGTTCAGCAGTAGTCTGCGGCCCTTGGCTTCCCGGTCTACCCAGCACCTTGGCAGCAACTTGAACACCAAAATGCTGCAAAGTACACACAAAAAGAAACAAAGAAAAGCAAGCATTAGACACACAATACGGAACTGAGCAGTCGACAGAGTGCTCAGTTCTCTTACTCGGTTACTCGACAAGAGTAACCCAAGCTGACTAAACCCATGCTGCTACCAAGGAACGGCTGCAACTGAAGTGCCTAGACATTGTCAGGGAACATGAGCGCATGCATTTTAGGGCAAACACTCAGGCCCAATAGAGCTGTGATCAATTAAGATCCATTTCACGCTGCAGCACACAAATCTCTGAACAGCACAGTGCCTCAGCCAGATGAGGTTCAGGAGGGCAGTCTGAAAACCTCAGGTTAGCAGCGGCTGCTCTCAGGACCTGCTCCACTGGTATGTTTCTACCATCCACGGACCTCTTTCGCTTTACTGGGCGAAGACCAGCGGGCCGAGGCACATGTGGGGTTGCAGCGGGGGGCTCGGTCACTTCCTCCACATCCGCAGGGGTTGGCCTTGGTGGATGCGCACTCTCTGCTCCACGCTGTGCAGCCAAGAAGGCAGCCAAGACCTCGAAGGGTGATGTTGGGCCCTGGAAATGCATTTGCCACTGTCAATATAAGCTAAGCAGTCTAGATCGGGGCTCAGCAACCCTTTGAAGCAGCTGGCCGAGGAGACGCGAAGTGAATGTGGGGTTGGGCTAGACGGGAAACAGGTGTGTGTGTGTGTGTGTGTGTGTGTGTGCGTGTGCGTGTGTGTGTGTGGGGGTATGCTGACATACGCTTAAAAGTATCTGCAATTATGAAGAAAAGGCTATTTAAGCCTAAATGCTTTAGCACTGCGCTGATTTCTGAAACTTAGCCTACAGAACACTTGAGCCCCTTCTCAATACACATTTTATATTTCAATATTGCTCGCCAAGATGCAAGTTTAATGTACTGATTAAAAGTCACGCAGAGGTGTAGAGCTCTTTATCCGTCATTGTCATTTGCAAAAGCATGTGTGACTATGTATGCTTCATCCTCGAAATCATCCGTTTACACAGCGAGCATCAGTGTACTCCTTAGATTTCAAAACCACAACATAGGAAGCCAATGTGAAAATTAACTGAACGAGTCCTCTTACTCATCATCAAAAAAAAAAACTGCGAAGAAGTCCTCCAACTCATAATCCACTTAAAGATGAGCAAGCCCCACTGGATAAATATCTTGGACTTGCCAGAATTCTGTCTGATCTTATTTCTGAAAGATACAGATGTTGTTTGAATCCTCCTCCCTCAAATAACGCAATACTCCAAGTTTCAAGAGTTTTTGTTACCGGTGTCTTTGCAACGAGAAAATTGAGTGATAAAACTCATCAGAATCCGTTCCAACATAACTTTACTAAGCAGTTAAATCAATGGCCCGGCCAGCCAATGATTGTCAGAGCGAGGCATGCGACAGCATACTGTCCGAGGTTGCAATCATCTTGCGGAGGGCTGTCATATACCTTGCTCTGTTGCTCTTATTGCCTCACGAGGGATGCAGCTCTTACCATTTTCAAAGTTATGCTGAAATGAAGTATACTGCACTGTCGGAATAGTTAAGATAAAGCTCTAAAGCTTTTCCTTCTGCGAGATTCCCAGGTTTGAGTTCGAAGTGAAACATCAACCAGTAATATCACACCGGACCAAAATCGGAAAGCTATGATGGCTTTCCTTCTACAAAAAACACAAACCAAAAAATCTTCTGTTCGGCCCAGCGAATGCCTATGCACACTGCGCCAGGGGCTGACCCCTGATTTAGGTGGTTAGCCAGTGAACTCAGTATTTACGAGATAAGGGTTATCCAAAAAAGCAGCAATTGGGGGAGGGGGAGAAGGTGGTGCTGTTGACAGCTGTAACGCCAAAGGAAGTGCCACAAGGTGAAAGCACTGTGTAGAGGAACACAAGAAAACAAAAAGAAGTAGCTTTTGTAAGCTACAGCCCATGCTCATCAGTCTGAAAGACCGGAAAGAAAGTCAAGACGGGCAAATAATCACCACAGGATCTTGGTCATCAGTTGGCTCGGTTGTACCTGCGGTGCATCCAGGTGACTGGCTGCATGATGGAGTCATTCCTATAATTCACCAGAAGAGTGTAAGTTTCATTGCATATGACAGCACTTGTGAAAGACACCTGGAAATGTGACTATAAGCCCAGTAACATAATGACAAGGAGGCATCGCAATACATTGCATGCTATCTTACCTCCAGTTCGAGTGCTGGACTGGCTTTTTGATGTTCCTGTAGCCTCAGACTTGCATAATTGACAAAAAGGACCGTGTAGTTGTATACGAATGAGAAATATGAAAAGTGTACTTTCGCGAAACAGTGGCTTCCTGACTGACACAGTCAGGAAGCGCAAGCTGCCAAAGTAGATCCACTTTGGCTTGCAGACGTCCGAGGTTCCAAAGCCGCTGCGCTCTGTTCCTGCCACCTTGGCCGCCACTTTGTTTTTCAGATGTCGCCTGAAGAGAAATATATTGATTCTAGTGTGGGACAAGCCTGACAGACATGATATACTCATGCAGAAATGTGAAAAAGACGACAAAAATGCCATAGGCAATTGTAATGCCTCGTGGGCAACGGACAGCACACACAAAACGCACATCAAAAGCACTTGCACAACAAATTTAGTCCCACACTTAAAAATGACTCGCCAAGCTTTCAAGCAAACGACTATAGTATGTTCACTGCTAGGCTGACAGGGCGGTAGAAGCTACATGCTCGCAGGAACAATCAACAATAGGGTGCATGCATACAACGTGGTCATACTCTCCGGGTAGTCACGGGCATAGAATGGATCAGGCACTGAGGGGCAGGTGACTGACTGATCTAGAGACAGTACATAGCTTTCACTGCCCATCAACTTAGCAGTAAACAATCTCGCTAACATCTGCTATGTGTACGATGCTACGTATACTTTGTGGGCCAATTGGAACAAATCTATAAAGGAAGAATCGTAAAAATTTGGTTCGGCCGGTATGGTATGGGACTGTAACTTGTCATTTCGTTTGGAGAAGTATTTTAAACATGCTCGGCTCAATCGAAAGTTATAATTAAATAGGACTGATTGTCTTAAGGACACAAATGGAGTTCAGCCTTTTCCATACAACCGAGACAACACTTTCTCGTAGGCTGAACAAAAAGAGGATTAAAGGCGACGCAGGGATTATCTTCCTTCTCATTTTTGGTTGAAACAACCGTCAAAACAACGCAAAAACGTGAAGAAAAAGAAAGCATTTGGGTATTTACAAATATTACCGTTTTCGTCTGTCGATTTTTGAATGAACGTTTCCGCAATATTGTTACAAAAACAATTCAACACCATCACGTATCAAGTAAACCATGCGCGCAACACAAAATGCGAAAACGCGATATCAAGGGTTGCAAAACCGTACTTACAGCGCACGATGCCCAACAGACGGGCGACCTCCTTCGAGACGTTCTCCCGTTTCGGGTTGTCTTTGTCGTCGTGCCGAAGCTTCCCGTACAACCAAGGGTAGTTCTCTGGACGAGCTCGAGCAACTGAAAGCACTTGTTTGGTCATCATAGACGGCAGCTTCTGCGGCCTTCTGCGCAGCTTCTTCATGCCTCTGCGCGTCCGCAGCAGCCTTCTTTTCGGTCACCTTCCTCGCGTCGGAAACAGGGGCAAAGTTCATAGATGCAGCCATACGGGCCATTCTCGCAGGCAACTTCCAATTGACCTTGCAACTTCTGCGAAGATAATCTGCTTCGGCTGCGGCGGCTGCGCCCGACCGACGGCCAGCGGAGACACGGCGAAGAAACGCGGAGCAGTGCCCTCCACCGATTGGCCGGGAGACAGGAACGCCCTACTACGTCACGTCGCTTCTTTTTGCGCGTCCGGAAAGAAGTTGAAATTTTCCAACTTTTTTGTGCGCGCCCGGAAGGAGCGAAGAAGCGGCGCGACGTCACGAAATACGTCACATCCGCAGCGCGCACGACCTACACGCGCAAAAAGAAGCTTTGGTTTGGAGCGCGCTTAAAATGGCCAATTCGTCTGGGCCCGCACCGCACCGGTGCAGTGCGGTTCGTGGTACACGGGAGGCTAGAGGGGAGAGGGGAGCTCCCTCTCCAGACACACGAGATTTACAGTGGCGCCTCGACGAGGAAGTCCTTGGGAGAGATTTCGAAGCCTATTACTGGCGTAGGCAAAGTGCACCGCTTTACCAGTCCCGGCTAGAGTGCCTTCATGTTCCCGGCAGCCTTCTCTCAGGATTTCCCTTTCCTCGCTGTGATGCGCGCCGCAGTTTTGTGGATTAGAGCTTTGCTCACGGAACAGTAGGCTCACGGGAGTGCCTCTAATTGTTCAGAGAACCAACGATCGCTGTCAATAACGGGAAAGAAAGTAATAGTATCCATTTAAATGCAAAAGGTTGCCTTAAAAATGTCAAAATTTGTTCTGAAAATGAAATGAGTAGGAATAGGCGAAATTTCCCCCGAAATGGCAAGATTTCCCTTATTCCCACGCGGACCTAAAAATTACCTTAATCTGGGAAATTTCCCTCAAGTTAGGCGAAATTTCCCCCGAAATGGCAAGATTTCCCTTATTCCCACGCGGACCTAAAAATTACCTTAATCTGGGAAATTTCCCTCAAGTTGGCAGCCCTGCATCCGACTCCGGCGTTGCATAGGCAGCGCCATCTGTCGATAGCGCGTCCTACTAATCCGCACCCGCGTGCCACGGCGGCCGGCTTGCTCTGATCGACCAAAAGATAAATTTCTTTATTAAAAAAAAAAAAAACAGAAAAAAGTACTGTAGGTTTTTAAATGTTTTAATATATTTTAATAATGCACTAAATGTTCATTAGGTAAACACGTTTTATGTCACTAATTATATTTTTCAATTAAAAGAAATTATTTAGTTAATTAAAATTTTATTATTTTTATAAATATATAAATGTACCTATTAATTAAAAATTTCCCTATTTGTATAATCTAAAGATGTAAGTATTTTTTGTTTTCTTGATTAGCAAATTGTTGCCCCGTGGGAACTGGGAACGGGAAAACAATTTGAAGTCCGACTGGGAATCGCTCCAACCAGTTACTTCCCTAACTGGTCCCAGTTCACTCCATTCCCAACTGGGAGTCAAACCAGTTGACTCCCAACTGGGAATGGTTCAAACCAGTTGACTCCCAACTGGGAATGGTTCAAACCAGTTGACCCCTCAGCTGGTCCCAGTTGGACTCCTATTGGTCCCAGTTGATTCCCAGTTGGGACCAGTTAGTCCCAGTTGAAACCAGTTGAGGTGCCAACTGGTCCCAGTTAGAAATTTTCGCCTGGGATATACCGATGCTTGTTAACAAGAATCAAATTATTGATAATACTGTAAAAAAGCTTTAACCTTTTCTGTTCTCTACGGAGTCTGCAAAGACTTTTTCACAGTCTCGTTAGACCATTTGGATCCCCTGTTGCTAGTTCTTGACAAAGCTGCCAGTTAATCCGTAGTGAAGATCTTCGCAAGTGAGTGTGGAATGGTGTTTGAGGAGAATAACATAAAGGACGAAAACAGGACGACACGTTGGAGAAACGTGTCGTCCTGTTTTCGTCATTTATGTTATTCTCCTCAAACACCGTAACTTAACCAGCACGCTCCATTTCCACGAGAGTGTGGAATGTTGCTTCCCTAGTCTTCTGCAAAGCAGCCTGCCTCACCAAGCGGCGATTCTCATTCTCCAGGTGCTTGATTCTCCTGCTCATTTGAAGAATTACATCTTCAGTGAATCTAGGCGAATTTGGTGATGGACATACCGGGTGTATACACCCGGTATGTCCATCACTCGGCTCCAGCTGCCGAGGCCACGGTCCGCGATCCAGCCTACTACAATAGAGATCAGTGTTCGCCCCAATCAACATCATTCACCACGTAAAGATGCGGTCAATTTTTTTTTTTTTTTTTTTGTGAAATGTTTGAAATTTTGGGGAACCAGACTAAAGGGGTGTCGGGCCATCTTCGTGCATTGCAGGTTCGCAGCCTTATTGAACTGCACCGTTTTCTGAACTCAACTCGAGCACACTGGGCGTCACTTCTTTGCGTCATAACGAAACCGGAACCATCATAACAGCGGCTCGGCCTTCGCCGAACTGAAAAATGTAATTTTGTCTGTAGCTGGCAAAAACACTGCGGTAACGCGTCTTTCCCTGCGAAATAAAAGTACCACTTTATCTTTTCTTTGTCTGGTCTAGCAAAGCTTTTTGTATTATTGTTAAAGGAGGAGAAATGATCGGTCGGAATCTCCAAGGCAAGACAATCCAATCCGCGTTGATTTATTGTGGGACCTGCGGTCTCCTTTCATTGGTGCAGTACAGTTTGAGGCTCATGCTAGTTATTAGCTTCGTGTTCCGAGCCCGTGGTTTCCCAGGTTCCCTTTTGCACAAACGTGCTTGCATGAATGGACGGAAACAGCTCGTCGAGTAGGTCGTTGGTGCCGCGGATCCGCACCATACTCTGCTCCAGCAGGCAACAGCCGCAGGTAAAAGCACTGAAAATATACAGACGTCTCTATTTCATAATAATAATAATAATCTTTAATTACTCGGGATAGCCGCGGCACCGCACTTTCCTCTCTCTTTCTCTTTCAGCTTTCGGTCACCCATGTACGCAGTAGTGATTACACGAACGTGTGCCGGTACGAAACTCGTCCAGATCGAAACGGGCAGGGGTGGAGATCGAACTCAGCGGGTTGTGCAGCGCAAGCTTTCGCTCCACGGTCCGAGCTAAGACGCGTTAGCGCACTCAGCCACCGACCCCCCCCCCCCCCCCCCCCCCCTTTTGTTATTTTTGAACTTTTTTATTAATTTTTTTATATTACAAGCTTTTAAAATGACTTGTTTTTCCGGCTCTACAAAACTCTTTGTGCGTGACAAGAAATACAGTACACAATCTTCGGTATCAGTTGTACAAATCTGCAAACAGGTAACGACTGCAGCTCGGCCACCGATCCCCCTCAATATTTAATCCGGTGATGATGTGCTTATAGACCTTTCCAGCGGCAGTCTCGAATGAAGCGATTTAAAGTGCACGTCCCTGGTTTTGAGAGTGTACATCAGTGTTGCCCGACTACGCTGGGCTGTGGGTTTTCTCATCGGTGAGCTGTGGCCGCCTGCGTAGCGCAGTTCCAGACGCTGGTGGAGGCTAAATTGCCGCGTTCTATTTTTCTTTTGTGTTCTATGGCGAATAGAATTTCTCGGGGTTTTTAAGAATGCATTGTACTAGTTTGGGGAACAAAATCAAAGAAATTAAAGTTGTTTTGGTGAATCTGTGCGCGACAGAACAAATGCCACTGGAATGTTTGTTTCATTTTATGTTGATCTTTTTACGGCACCATACACTCAGCCGTGTCAATCTTTAACCATCGAAAATATTTGACCACACAGGATATGCGAACTGCATGGATATCCTCGCCCACAACATGAAATTCAATGAGTCTCATCAATCGAACAACATATACTGTAAACAACTTAATTTTCACGGGCTCAAATTTTCGCGAATCGGGCCAAAGCTGAAAATTTAAAATTATTTGCGGGTTCTAATTTTCGCGAATCGCGTGTAGCTTCCGTAGCATTCACATATAGCCCATATTGTTCGCGGGACCTATTCTTCGCAAATTGTAGGCGATTCACAAAATTAGCAAAAATTAGGTCCCTGCGAAAATTTTCTCGTTTACAGTATTGTACATACCCTACGGTGCCATGTTATCCAAACAGGATTTGAGAAAGGTCTCAAATAACACAGTACATACAATATACAATGTCAACGACAGTCACTTCATGACAATCTGACGGAATCTGGGTTGTTTTGGGGACGTTTTGAAGAAGGCTGATTTTTTGTACAGCACCAAAGCAAATAAACGAATGTGTCTATTCCGTCCCCACACCCCGACCCTATCAGTTTTTTTTCGCGAAGACCCGGAACATGGCCGGGAAGGCTTTTGGGAGATTATCTCAGCGGAAATAATCCTCCAAGAACGTCGAACTGCCCGCGTCGCGGGCTACTTGACGTTCGCTCTCTTCGTTCGTTTCCTGTGAAGGCCGAGCAGGCTACGAGCCCTGGTAGTCTCTGGTTCTCACAGTGGAAGATAACACACAAAGGGTAAGCATCCTAAGCAGGCAGATAAAGTAAAAACTGCCATGAAAAGCCGGCAAACTCTGAATGCGCGATGCAGGTGGGGGGTCACGCTGACTGGGTTTCCACAGCTCGGGCGGGTGGCAGTAATTTCTGGCTGATAGGGGTCGCTCAATATGCAAAATGGCGGCGGCCAGAGAGTTTTTTTTTTTTTGCTAAGCTCTATTTACAGATGGCATGATATACAGCGCCCTCTATATATAACAAATTTCCCCCCTTAAAAAAAAACATGATTGTTAGGTACACTAACAAATGCAATGACCAGATTGTTAGTGTTAACAAAACAGACCAGAACTTCTACATTAACTATTTACAACCAACTCGGGATGTAGTCTTCATATCTTTGTGGCATTCCTCTCATTCACTGGGGTCTGCTATGTAGCGATGGAGCGGCGTCCTGCTCGACTTGCCCTGGGGTCGGCGCTGACTCTGCTGGTGGAGATAGAGCTTCAGCCTCCTGAATTCAGGTGTCCGATCTTCCCTCGCCGCTCTCTGTGTCAGGCCCACATGAGGAGTCTGCAGTGGTGCCCCCGGGTTATGGTGACAATGGCGGCGTCCTCTCCTCAATGCCCATTTCTATGTGAGAATGGAGACTGGATGAAGCTCTGACCACTACTCCATGATGCTCCTCAATGTTCTCAACCATTTCCTTGTGCCCCTCCTTGGGCATCCAGTGTCAGCTTTGCGGCGTTTCATTTGTATCCATTTGCGAGGAGAAACAAATTTTTACAAATGCGTCTTTTCACCTCCATCGGTAAAGAAAACTTTTGCTGCACCTTGCCCCCCCCCCCCCCCATCTTATATTCCCAAAATCTGTGGGCTCAATGGTAGAGTTCTTGGCACCTTGTCTTTCATCACTATACCTCTTGGTGCGTTGTTGCTGCTCCAAGACCCAGCGCTGCAGCTCTGCAATGTACACCTGTGGCTTGTCGAAGAATTCTCTCTCAGGGAGTCCAACCACATCAAGCCTGGTCCGTGGCCTCCTTACATGTAGCAGATATGCCGGAGACTTGCCTGTTGTTGCATGAGGGGGGGGCTCTGTAGATGCTGAGGTACTCCAAGATGGCTTCCTTGAAGTGTCTTTGCTCCAGTGCTGGAACCTGGATATACTCCTTGAGACCACCATTAAACCGTTCGATCTGACCATTGGCTTGCGGGTAGTATAAAGTAGCCAAACAGCGCTCAATCCCTCTGTCCTGTAGGAACTCTTCGAAATATGACGACACAAACTGACACCCATTGTCAGCTACAATGCTCTTTAGATAGCCTTCACGTGTAAAAAGTTTAAACAGCACTTTCACCACAAACTGTGACTTTACTGACAACACAAAAAACCTTTGGCCATTTGGTGGGATAGTCAATCATAGTTACCACGAACCTGCACTCAGAAGGTGCCCGTTCCATTGAACCCACAATGTCCACACCCAACTTTTTCCAGGCTTTTCCGGGCCACTGCACTTTCTGATTCTGTGGACTGCGCCAATCTGTGGAATGAGGCCCGGCTCGCTGAGAAATTAATGACATGCATAGTGGGCGGACGCTCAACAATCTTTAATCCGACAATGATGTGCTTATATACAGATGTTGGCATGATAAACAGCGCCGTCTATATACAAGAAACTTCTTTGTCACCACGTAATTTCAAGGATAAAAGCGGACGTTTCCTTTTTGTCTCTCTTTCGCAAACTTTGAGGACGAAACGAAGGTCGGGGGACCTCATTGTTGGCGTCGTGAACAATGCAATCCCCCAGGATTCCGTCACCAAGTCTTGTGATCCTGACACATTGGGCTCGTGTCCAATGTGTCCACTGGGAGCGTGCCTTGTGCTTTGCCACCCACAGCGCGTGGCTATGATAAACATTGGCGGCATATACTTGGCTCCAGATCACCTAGTGGCGTGTTCAGATTACAGGTTAAAGGTTTGAGCGCAGCTCGTTTTCTTTTTTTTAATTTTTTCCTGCAACTGCCATTGTGCGAAGAAAAAAAAATGTATGTATCAGATTACGAATGCCAAGAAGTATTAAATCGGTGTTTGCTGAAAGGGCAAAATTTATTGCATTGCTCCGTTAACAGTGCACAGCTTGTGCTCCGTGCATCGCTTTGTGAAATAGACTACTTCCAAAGAACTTTGCAGCAAACGCTATGCACGTTGCATTATGGGACCTATTTGCCAATTGAGAGGGGCGGGGTTTCAGCACGGATTTCCCCGTTGACAAAGTAGTGCGTCTTAGCACTGCATGAAAATGAAGTCAGCGCTTGCTTGCATTGCACCCACTCGTCTTTGTGAGAGCCCCTGTTGAAGCTCGAACCTCCAGCGGCCGACCTGCCTAGGCTTAGCGAGGAGTAGGGCCCGCCGCATCCCAGACCTTTCTTATGTCCTGGCTACCACCCCAGAGTGCATCATGACCCTCCCAGCTTATGGGTAATTAAAGGAGCCTAGGACATTGAGGAGACGATGGAACGGGATAATCGGCCCCAGTATGCGTCTTCCGTGTGCTATTGTAGTCATGTTCACCCGCGCACAAACTCTGGCACGTTGGGAGTGCAAAAAGAACGTTCCCCAGCATTCTATTTGTATTGGTAGGCAACACCTTTCGTATTATAAATTTAAGAAAAGTCGCATATTCGAAAATGCAAGCAATGTGTTTAGCCCTGATGGGATGTCGTGAAGTGAGGATGGCAAATCGAAACCGAAACTTTTGCCAACGGGATCCCGAGATGCTTTGTGCAACACGACGCCACTCAGATCGCTTCGATTTTGCGAGCGGTCTATGTATTCGATTTTGCAAAAGGTCTAGTCCATGTGACCATATCTTTATGTTTTATCAATTATCTAGGAATTATGCTTTCAATTCTAGGCTCTTCTGACCAACAAATAAAAAAAAAGTTTATATTGCTCCGAATTTGACAACATTGAAACTAAATATGTTTACAGCCAAGCGAAAATGCTCGACATGAAAGTGGAACGAGGGCTGCAGCAGCACGCCTGCTTTGAACTACGCACATTCTGTGTGGGAGCCACCTGTAGCTTTGGTTGCACTACTACTCTAAAATTATATTGGCCTCCTTGCACGAGCAATGTAATGAGTTGGGCCAGTGCTTTTAACGGCTAGGTGCTACATGACCCTGTGATCTGCCCTGCACGTGTGCGTTTATAGTTTTCTTAGTTTCTTAATATTTTGTAAATATTCATGGTGCGAGTTTATTGTGCTTTTTTTTTTATATGTATGAATGTCGTCTTCCTCTTCCTCTCATAAATATCAGTTATAAGTCAGCACTTGTGTGTGTTCAGTGTGTTTCTCTTCTGTTGCCCTGTCCTTTGCGCGCTGTTTTTCATGATGCCGACCTTGCACGAAAATTTCATTTCATTGAATTTAAAAAAAACTGATGAGTTTCTGTTCAAAACTGTGCAAGAATGGACAAGCTTTGCTGCCCTCATTTCGGAGCTATCACCCTTCGAATTTCAGAGGGACTACAGATTAGTGGGTGAACGGGTTCAAATAGTTAACTGACACTTCATTCTTTCCTGTTCCACAGTTTTTGTGATAGAAAAATTTCAAAGAGGGCCCAATAGTGACAGAAGACACAACGCTAGCCAAGAAAGGACGCTTGTCCAGAGCTGAGACAGAAAGGTTGCTGACTGGCAGAAGGGAGTTGTAAACGGCTTTCATTTTTTAAAACAAAGTCTACATCTAACGCGCCTGTAAATGCACGGGGGTGGTTGGTGGTGGGACCCGACAACCCATAAGTAAATGCAAAACAATAGTGTGAATTTAATTTTTTTTTCTGGAACAGACAACTACTCACTGTACACATACTAGAGCGAAAATACTGGTATCACGTAGTACGCAATTTTTTTTTTTTTTGCATAGTAGTTTTTAGGAGCTTATCTAATTTAACTTGCTTCTGTAAGCACTCCGAAGCTCGCGATTCTGTCGAGGTAGTTAACGACGTCTTGGTACGTGGGAGCTTGACTGCTGATAGAGGACGCGAACGTATACATCTCGGCGTGCAGCAGAAGGTTCCTGTTGACAACGGCGCTGGTGGTTGGTTTGGCTACAGCCAGGGGGTCCAACAACAAAGCCTGCAAGCGGTTTTGCGCTGCGTGCTGCGATACTTGCAGAAACTGAATAAACTCCGCAAGATCAGGATGGCGGCTGCCGAGACGACTGTGCAGCCCGTTGTGCCAGCCCTCTACCATGTTTGTCGTTCTTGGTCCTCGGTTTCCGAACTGGCCCCAGATCTCTTTGACAAGATTCAACTCTTATCTGTTCATTATGTTTTAGGTTTCAGAATATGAAAAGCTCGATCATCAATCGAAGGACCTTAGACGTTTGCGTTTTAATTACGAGGTGCTTCGGGGGCTCAGATTTGAGGCAGAGTACAGGCCTACGGTCTCCCAACGTGTATACGTCATAATTTTGGTCTAGTTTGCCGAACGCAGTCTTCACGTCGCTTTTTGCGGTGAAGCCGCCCAACTGCGATGCTGTGGGCACATAAGATTACGAAGTGGCCCATAAGTTATTTGCTGGGGCGTGACGGATGCCGTTCGTAGTTTCAGTATTTAAAGTTTCAAAAATGGGAAAACAAGCTAGTTAAACTAAATTGAAGACTATACACGGAGAAGCTTGTGTAGTAATCTTACCTTTGGAGGCCCCATGGCGGTCTGGAATGTGTTGGTTACTGCCTGAATCGCTGCTGACTCGTAGTCAAATAGCCACGTGGTTGAGGTCTCCAGTGTTCCTGCATGTCCGTACTTGCTTATTATCGAAGCCTTTAAGGCACCGAAAAGGACCTCGTACGCCTGAACGTCCAAGGATTGCATCAAGGCATAAACAACTGGGTGGGCTTCTCCCTTCAGGACCACGTGTAAGGTATACAATTGGCCAGGATTGTGAAATTCGGTTGGGTTATACTTGAAGTTTCCGTCGCCCAAAATATAATCCACGTTCACGAGGGCTTCCAGGTCCTTTTCAGCATAGAAGAGCAGCAGCCGCCTGCCTTCTGTCTTGCACTCCAGTTGCAGAAATGGCCTTGAGTCCTTCGTGATGCGAAGTTCAGGCAGTATGGCGTCGATGGTGTTGCCTTTTAGGCTGTTGTGAGGTCGGTTTCTTGACAAGGCCCGCCTCTTCGATGCAAATCCATACCCACTGTTTAGGTTGGCTTGTATGCCTCTTTGAACATCGCCTTCGTACTCATGAAAGCGCTCATGGACTGATGACACTGCTTCATCAAAAGCTTCTTGGGGTCTTTTCCGGCTCTGGCGCACGTCCGTAGACACTTCGTACATAAAACGCCTGGAGAGAACAGATGCTGCATCGGCGTCTTCGTTCGGGTTGCAACTGTGGGGAGTCGCTGGGTGGTCAGGATCTGTCGCCATGACCCCGTTGCGTAAAGTGAGGTGGGCTACGGGGCACTTCTCACCGGACGCCTGCTTGCTGAGTTTGTAGCATCTGATGCATCGATAGTATTCGACGCTTGGGTCTCTAGGATTTGCACCTTTGTAGGAGAATTCGAGCACAGCATTTGCCATCGCTGGCTCTTGTACTGAACCACAGGCTTGCTCGACCTCTTATGCGATGGCACAAACGTTGGGGCACCAAGGGCAGCGTTCATCCTGCGCGGGCTCCACTTTTCATTCTGCAGTCACAAAAAGAAAACACAATGTAACTTCGATGAGGGAATACGAATTCCACCTCCAGGCATTTGAAAAAAATGAACTTTGATTCTATACTTCGTTTCACCATATGTGCGAGCGAAGGCAAAGCTGGAAGCGCGAGCACAAAAGCTCCGTGCGTTCAGGCTTTGCTCGAGCGCGCGAGCCTGGGAGAAACGCAAAAAGCGCTGGTCTCGCGCTTCTAGCTTTGGCTTCGCTCGCAGATAAGGTGAAACGAAGTATAGAATGCAGGTGACTGCGATTCGAACTTCAACACTGACGGGCTACCAGCATTGCTAGACCCGGAGCCTTGTTATGACGTTCGAACACTCGAGGCCTGAGTCGGCAACAAAACACGTGACAGCCTCTGCTGGCACTGACACTTGCAGATTTTTTTCATGTGCCTCTTTTGCAGTCTTTCCACGGAGAGAAAAAGTAATCCAGTCCAAAGTAAACATTAATAATACTTCACGGTTTCTTTGACAAAGTCGAACTTGAAAAAGCATGCACTCTAAGAAATGCCTGCGTGTTTCCTTACCCGCAAAACACTCGAATGGCCAATCTCTGCGATCTACAAAATCAGCTCAGCGAATGATGAGGCGGAACATCTGTTTAGACCTAAAAATGAAGTCTGCGCTGTGGCATTACGCAATGCAAAGCGTCATGCTTGCGTTGCGTAATGCCACAGCGCAGACTTAATTTTGAGGTCTAAATAGATGTTCCGCCTCACCATTCGCTGAGATGATTTCGTAGGTCGCAAAGATTGTCTCTTTGAGTGTTTTTCGGGTAAGTAGACGCGCAGGCATTTTTTAGACTGTGACACAATAAAAAAATGGGAACTTCAGATCTTCTGGAGGATTTTTTTTATGATGTATATGAAAACCTTGACTATACAAAATATGCGTTAGCTGTTTTTATAGATTTTACACGGGCGTTTGAAACGATAAATTGCTCTATTTTATTAGATCTATTTTTCAGCATAGGGATTCGGGGCAAGGTACATGACTTGTTACAAAATTATCTTCTGGACAGATATCAAAGAGTGCAACTAGGATCGAAATATGACAGGGCAATTAGGGTGAAACAAGGAGTACCGCAAGGTGCAATTCTCGGCCCTCTAGTGTTTAATTTATATGTCAATGAGATTGCTCAGCTAAAACGAACAAGCAAATTATTCCAGTTTGCAGACGATACAGTAGTTGTATACGCCCACGAAAACTATGAAGTTGCCGTTGGAGAAGTACAAGAAGACATTCACAATATTTTTCAGTGGTACTGTAAAAATCAAATTATCGTAAATACTTCAAAAACTCAATTAATGTGCTTTAGAGACCATAGAAAAATACTGTTAGCTCAATTATCCTTAAAAAATGCACAATAAAATTGTAATAACTATTCATGCTTAGCAATTGAATATGTCAATAATGTAAAATTTCTTTGCAATGTATATAAATTAACATCTTAAATGGGACTCTCACATAGAGCAAGTATGGAATAAATTCAGGACAATGATGGCCTATATGTTTCACATTCAAGATGTGGCCCCCATTCTGTACTTAAAATGATTTATAACTCATTAGGAAAATCTGTAATACAATATGGAATAACTGTTTTTGGGCACTGTGCCTAATACCTCCAAATAAAAGTTGAAACTTTTCAAAAATAAATATTAGAAGAGTTGGTTGTCAAATCAAAAAAAGTAAACGATTTAACAGATGATTTCCAACAAAAAACTAGGCGTATTCTACTTTAGTGATCAATTGAAATACGGCATAATCACAAAATTTCTTTTAAGCTATTACGACACAATAGAATTTGTTAAAAAAAGAACATTACCACCAAATAGGAATTATTCTGAACCGTTAATAAAGACAAAGTATGGAGAGGCTACGAGAAAATATTATGTGCCAAAATTTTCTAACCAACTACCTGAAGAGTTGATCGAGTGCAAAAATCTGCACGCAATGAGAAAATAGCAAGAATATGGATCAATGAACAGAGGAAGTAAAAACACAAAGTGACAATTGACGAAATGCTTTACCTACGTACGACCGTAACTACTGTATGAATAGACCGATGTCACCAAGCGAACTGCGCAGGCGCGCGCATTCCGGAAGTGGTGCCGCCGCCATGCTACTTGTAGTGATCGCTTTCCGGCTTCCCGGCTTCATAGGGCTGCGCGTACATCGTAGATTATCGTTTGGAACGCCCCGGTATCAGCTTGGATTCTCCTGCATGTCTGTACTTCATAAAATTGTGTTGGTTGTGATGTCTTAATTTGTCTGCAAGCGCAGAAAAGCAGTTCCAGTCGTCTTATCGCTTTAGAATCGCTTTGTCGTCTGCTTCGGCGTCGTCTGCTTCTTCGTCTTCGTGAACGCGTGAGCACACTGCCGTTCACGCAGTGGTCCCACTGCGGCCGCAGGAAAAAAGCAATGACGCAACTACTCGAGCTTTCCGGCTGCTCGGATATCTCAATTAACTTGGAAAATGAACATCTAGTTGAATGGCAAAGAACAAGAAAATTCGAGGGACCATCGGCTTTGTGTAGCACCGTGGAACAGCGTCAAATGTGTTGGTGAAAAACTGAGCTTGGTAGTGTTCAGTCTTGTGCATAACGTTTAATCAACAATAAAGTAAGAGGAGCTAAATAGACTTTCACGGTGAGCGATAGTAATCTAAAAGTTGTTTCATTCTGGTTGACAGCCTGTGCGACAGGGCACACCTTGAGGGGGTTTTTCAATCTAAAATCTTAAAAATTGCTTATGTACCGAAAAAGTCAGCCGTGTTTTAATAGGAAACTTTTATCGCTGTACTTTAAATGGAAATTAATATCCAGGCTCCGCTGTCGTGCCACGGCAACTTAGGGCGCGTGGGTGTGCTCGGCGTCGACACGTCAGGGAGGTCCATTTTATTCTAAATGTTATGAAGTGACGAGGCATGATTCTCGACAGGCATGTACTCATCTGAGTCTTGCTTGTCACTTTGGTCAAGCAACGTCATAATGTTTTGTTCGTCAAAGCTTCACACATGTTAAAAAAACAAGAAAAACATGGATGTTTCAGCGAAAAGCAATAAATCATTTCGCCACCTTGCAAACGCAAAGCAAACCCAACATTATCATATTGTATTTGGCAAATGACAGCACCTACATACTAGCAAAAATAAGTGACGCGTGTTTAGAGGTGTGCGCCTCCACCCGAAGGAGGCTCCGTGCATCCGAAGATGTGCTGCTTAAATGCTTTCTTTAGAACTTTCATGAGATGTTGTGGGAAACATTGTGAAACGGCTATACACAGGGTATCAGATTTATTCTTTATGAAACATTTGAAAAAAAAGAGGTGATACCCAGATGGATGCCATCGTCACTGTATACTTGCGGGTCTCGGCGGCCAATACATGGTTGAGCAACCGTTGCAATACGTTCACTATTTACGCAAAATTTGTTAATTATTTTCTTAAAGGGGCACTGACACATCAAAATCATATTTTTTTTTTATTATCCGAAACGATCGAAAACGATGCCGGGACATTACCCTCAAAATTCGAAACTTGAAATTCAGTATTTGTGAATTAAAAAAACAATTTCCAAATGCCGAATTTGAAGTTCCCGCGCGATCCGCGCCAGTGCAGCGAGTCAAATTTTGCGGTCTCCTGCGACTCGACTTTTTTTCGGACCTCCGCTCCACACTATAAAGCAAAGCGCCGTTGCCACGGCGACCCCAAGCGAGCCCAAGGTGAGCCTGCGGGATAGACGGGCGCCGGCGCGGGAAAAAACCTGTTTCTTCCCCGACTCGCCGACGAGCGCCGCCAAGTTTTCCGAGCGAGGGTACAAATCTAGGAAGCAACATCACACCGAACTCTGACTTTCCGTATTTCAAAAAGAGGGGCCGTAGTGCGTTCGCAATTGCGTTAAAAAACATGTTTTACGATTGCCGTTATTAAATGTTGTAGAAATGTCACCTACAAAGCTTCTAAATTTCCTGATTTTTGACGTCACCGATCAAAAGAAGCGAGGAGGTGAGCGGCGGGAATATAAACGCCAAAACTAAAAAGGCGCGCGCGCGCGGGGGAAATTTTTTTTTCGGGATGCGGTTTTTTTTGCGTGTCTATGACTACAACTTGCATCGTTTTAGACAATAAAAAAAATGAAAGCCGTTTAGAATTCCCTGTAACGTCGAATTAGAGCGCAGCTCTTGAGGAGGGGGGGAAGGCCGCGGAGGGGGGGGGGGTCACGTGACCTCGGGGGGGGGGGGGGGGGGGCCACGTGACCTGGGGGGTCACGTGACCTCGGGGGGGGGGGGGGGGGGGGTCGCGTGACCTGGGGGGGGGTCACGTGACCTTGGGGAGGGTCACGTTACCTTGCGGTTACGCCGACGCCGACGGCAAGGCCGACGCCGACGCCGCTCAAGCCGGAAACGGGCGCCTAGAGCTGCGCTCTAAAATACGACCTTTGGGTTGTCAGTGCCCCTTTAAGGAATGGTTTAATTGGCCATGTGGTAATTGCAGTTTTAACGCCTAACCCAAGTGAGGTGATTTGCGATAAAGCAACAAGCTGTGAGATATTCAGTATTAAAAGTTTGCTTTCCCTTGCCCAATTTAAAACCATGCACTGAACAGCGCGACTGAGCAAAAAATGATGCGTCGAAGAGTGACGATGTCGCTTCTGTCCCTCCGTCACTAACTTGGAAGTGTGATGCTGTCGCTGCCACCAAAGACGTGCTGTCGAGAAAGTGACAAGGGACCCGAAACACCTGTGGCGCTCTTGAACGCATCATAATCCGGCGCGTCTTCAGCAAAGAAAGGCAAAAATTGTAACGATGAACATCTCAAAAGTTGTTCTTTTACGAACTGTCTAAATTGGGTTAGCCTTTAAAGAAGCACTCCGGAGTTTTCCGGGATGCCTTGATGTCTTTTTTTATGCCCGTAACTCAATCCACCTGCGCTAAGCATTACAAAGATCCAGCAGTTATAACCACGTGCGGCCTACTTCACCGTTAAAAATGTGATCAAAGATCGTTAATCTCAGATCTACAGATGGCGCCACTTAATTTGGCCGAATATGGTCAAATGATGATCGGCGGTCGTCAGCCAATCGCCAATGATGTCTTCTTGTGCAGACAACCTGCCGACCAGTTCTGCTCATCCGCACGGGAAGTCATTGCTCGCAGTTGAGTGATGAGCGCCATTCGACTTTCAACAAGATTCGGCTGGGTTCGGTGGCGCCATCGGTAGGTCTGAGATTCGTGATCTTTAATAACATTTTGATAGTGAAAAAGGCCACACATGATTGTACCTGTTCGATTTTTTTGGAGGCTTAGAACACAAATTAAGTTACGGCCATAAATATGCCATCTCCAAAAGCTCCGGAACGCCCCCTTATTACTGGCTTCCCTTAAAACTGCAACTACGACATGGCCCATTAAACCTCTAAATAATAAAGTTAAACAACTGATTTTGGTTAACTAGCCACCATACTGGAAACTCTATTCACCCACGTAATGTTTGCAGAGCCCCACAGATGTATTCTGAAGACTGCATTCACATATCTACCACGTCCTTTTTTAAAAATTCTGTAAGAAATGAAAAAAAATAAAATAATACCCTGTGTGGTGCACTTTAGGCGATTTCCTTTGAGACATTTTGTAATGAAACGACACACAGTAGAGGCCTATGGATGCTAAAATAGCTGTCACACGCCAACTGTTAGGTTTTTGATGTCTATTATGGCAACACACACAGTGACACATTCTTTACGTGTTGTGGGGATCTCCTTGCTACTGGGTAAGCACATATTCAACACTTCCTTGAAGAATTCGAGCAGTAGATCATTCTCCGGCTGCTTGATATTGAAATCTCCTACGACTGTGATGGGCATGTTGCATGTCTATGTCTGTTTTATTGTTCACTTGTTACACCTCTGACTGTTACATAATGCAAGCCGCATGAAATGTACTACTATAATCCATTACCTTCTATAAAACAATGTTGTGACGCTTTTTCGCAGAAGTAAGATTGGCAAAGAAAGTGCATGTGTACTGAAATTGTTCTCAAAACTTAAAGGGGATGGCCAAGCAGAATGTATGGTCGATCTCACAAGTCGTCATCTCTGTCTAGTCAAGCTTCGAACCTACGTCGGCACCATTTTTTGTTCAAACATAGTCAATTTTTATGCTGCCAAATCAACCGTACAAACTATCCGACTGACTGACAAAATCGCAAAGGGGGGGGGGGGGGGGGGGGTCGGGTCGTCAAGAAGTTTTTTTGCAGTTCAAACTTGCTTTCAGCAATGCACAACGCCAGTCAGCAGACAGTGCTTCGCCTCATTGAGGTGCTGCCGACATATGTAAAAGGCAATCATATTAAGGATGTGCAGGGCGGATAGAGCTTCCATTCCCACAGAGGGCTGCGGGTGCGGGTTCTAAGCTCACTTTAGCATTGATAAACCGCAGAGGCTCTGGTAGCGCAAGGCTGTAACCTTGACTGACAGATGTCATCCAATGCAATTAGTCGTGTTTTTAGCTCATGCGCCAACATTAGTCCATCCAAAGGTGAGACGAAGCATTGACGACGTGTGCGGCCAGAAGCTTCGCTGCATTCGGCCCACTACTGTTAGTCAAGAGCTGACAGCGACGTCGTTAGTAGGATCTCATTGACAATAATAAATGTAGCACCTGACCGTCAAATTGCACCAGGTTACATTGAGCAGTTCATGACTACAAGTTTCCACCATACTCTTTATATACCCTATTAAACTTGTAGTGCCCAATATGTGCAGTAGCCACTATCTCAATTTCTGAAACAATCCAGTCACTGGGTACTGAAAAAGTAATGAAATTGCCGTCAGTTTGGCGCACTTGATCAACTGTTGCGCCAGGCTGAGCGTGAAAGTCTGCGATGGCTCTGGCGGCATTGAAATGTAATATTAGTGTGACAAAAATGTCACTAAGGATGATATAATTTTAGAGATCTGTAGAGATACGCTAGATTAAGAGATAAAAGACGTCTGCAACGCTAAAGACGCTGATATTGATGATGAACGCTTTCAGTGTACTGACGTATCACAGTTATCTTCTGGTCGCGCTTTTAGAAGGACCCTTCAAGTACTGTGACGTCGCGAGTAGGAACCATGAGAGGGAACCACCGCAATATCTAGCCGTGAATAGCGGGAAAATTTCCGAAAGGTTCTGATCCTTCTTTCACACAGCGTGAGTCTCTGTAATGTACGCTTTTCAAGATCTGGTATTTTATACCCATTTGCGGTGTGGGGACGTTATCAGTCAAGTTGCCGTGCTGCATCATCCAAGTAGGCAATAATCTCCTGTTAACGGACGCCATTTTTTTATTGAGGTAAATTTATGAAATTATACTTGCACCGATAAAATCCACCGCTTAGCCACACTTCTGAACTAAAGGCAAGTGCGATCTGATGAGGAAAACAATATTTCGTAATCCGTTTACACTGACCAAGATCTATTGGGTCCATATCATACAAACCACATGTCACCATTCCTTTATAGCATTCTAAAAGGCTGGAACACTGTATTTTAAGCTGACCTACCATGTTCATTATGCTTTCCTTCTGATGCTTAGCACCACCATAGTTGTATGCTAAAGTATATGTACATTATGGAATAAGCATAAAATTATTTGTACACTGATAGATGTAACTGATAAGCGATGCGGGAGTTACCGGTGTACTGATTGCAGATGACTTACTTTCTCCGTGAAGATACTCAGCAATCATGTACACGGGGGCATGGTTGCGGCTGGTGGCTCGGTGGTCGTAGCTTCAGGCATGTCCATAGTCACGTGATCACGGATGGATAGGATGACCAGAGTCCCGTTTTGGCCAGGGACAGTCCCGTTTTTTAGAATCATGTCCTGTTTTCGGGATATTATTTTTTATTTATATAAGTGCGCAGAATTTTAGAACGGAGTCTTGCAGGATAAAGTCCTGCTTACGAAACTTCAGTCGTCGGCAAAATACGCCCACACCAACGAAGGTCGCGAAGGAGTGTGACTGTTCCCTAGACCTAGGGCTTAGTGCAATATGGTAACGTTTTGAAATGAGAGCATTTATTTCATTTAATTTTTTCTCCCAACCTCAATTTTTAAACAACAACCTATCCCCCCCCCACCCCCCCCCCCCCCCGGCCCGCTGGGATGTCCCGTTTCAACCTTGAGGAATATGGTCACCCTACGGATGGCGCAGGTGCTGGGGTCATACTCGAACTTCTCAACGATGGCCATCTCGTCCAGAAACAGTACACGTTTGCGCTCCTGTGACTTGAGGTGAGCATCTTGTTCTCCAGGAGCTGGAATACTTCCCCAGCACCCCGGGCTCGAAACGGATGCCTGAAATACAGACATTTGCAGTTTAATAAATTATTCTATCCACTCATGCTAATATCGTGGGAGCTCAAAATGGATTCTAAGAAATGCGAAGGCCTACACGGGGTCTTTCATTATTGTGAAATTTCAACATATAAGCAAGTTTAATCTTTTATACGCTCTGATCTTGACCCCAAACAGACAAGCATGCCAAAAATGCCACGTGCGTCGCGAGCCAGCGCGTGCGGGGCCGAATGGTTACCGCACTTGGCTGTAGCGCGGAGGCTCCAGGTTCGGTTCCAGGGAGCGGAATGCTCTTTTATTTATTCTTTCAACTTGGCGTTCTCGTAAGTTCGAGAACATTGTCGTTCGATTGAGTTACGGATGTCCTACGCAACGAAAGTTCTATGCCGAATGTTTCAGAAACCCACGTGGGTACAAAAGGTGCTCCGCGTGGTGAGACGGAGTCAATCTCGACCCAATGCTTGATCCTGCGATTACGCCGCCCGCTATCGACGCCTGCGACGCTACCCTTTCTTTTATCTGTTTTGGGCACAAGTTAACCCCATGAAACGTTTAGTTTGTTTCAGTTTTCGTCGCGTCATCGATTTTCATTCGTGACAGTATAATAAGAATTGACCACCTTGATTTGAAGTGAAAATGAAAAACCGGTAGCTGTGAAACAACAAGATAGAAGCTACAGCAATCCCTGAAACATAATTGTGCTATTTGGTATTTTAACTTTCAGGTAAACCACATACAATAGAATTTTAATGGAACTGAATAGGGCCACGCAACAATGTTTTCGCTGATGATGAATTCTGCATAAACATAATCCTTGATGCTTTTAACCTGCGAGAAACAATTTTTCTGTCCATACTATTGTAGTTGCAAAATAAATAGACTAAAACAAGCAATCTTCTCACGCTCAGCTTGCAGCCACAACAAGTTGCCGAATGCTCTGCTTTTAATTATATACCGACAATGCTCATCAAAGCCATGGGCTGGGGATGGATTTAGCATGCATCATGCAGAATGTGGTGAGCTTCAAACAATCTTCAACGTCGGCTACGCTTGTGCAGAGGTTTGCCAAGAGCCACTGCCCAAATGCACTGATTGTCAAGAGCCCAGGTCAACCGTTCGCGCAGTACCCCTCAAAAGCCCAGGTGTCTCATTTAGCTATCGTCACCACAAGGTGCTCCCCCTGACTGTAACCAGGGTTATCTTCGGGTCGATACTATATAACGAATGACATTTTAGCAAATAGTCCGTTCGTAGGCTTCGGCAAAGTAGGCTTCCAACCGACCATGCTACATTCACTCATCCTTTGCTGTCGCTTGGGGAAATGAGAATATTATCAAGCTCCAGGGTGAACCACCTAGGGCAGGAATAACCAAACTGCTTCTCTTTGCGGGCTGAAGTGCGGCTTTCGTGGGACTCCAATTAAATTAGTTTGGCTCACAGACTAAACATTATACAAGCTTTATGGTGGGGAACAGGTGGAAAACATGGCATATAATAATACTGGGTTTGAAGCTGTTTTTTTGTTGTCAGTACGTATTTTTATTGGTTCTCTGAGCCACTAAAGAGTAATATAAATTTTACAATAAGTTCTATTGATCAGGTGGAGGCAAATCAGCTAAAACGTAATCTTTTTTGTTTTATTTGCTAGCTTCTTTGCAACATCCTCACATGGTAAGTTGAGGCAGCATTAGTTTTGTGGGGACGTTTTGCCCGAACTTGTTTATAACCTTTGCTTGTTGACATATATCTGCTTATCGACCTGCCTCTGCTTATTAAAATCGTTCTTTTACACACAATGCAGTGCAGCTGCCTAGTGAAGCGATGATGAGGTCAATGTTGTGGGTAAGCACACAATTGGTAAAAGCCACTAAGTCGTGTCATCGAATATATCCAACTTGATGAAGCGTTAATTATAGTATGAAATCAAAGCACTATGAGACATAATTTCTACATTTTAACCAAACTATAAGTGTGATGAAGGGGACCTCGTACAAGAGCACATGAAGGAAACAATATTCCATCATGTACCGCGCCCCCCCCCCCCCCCCCCCCCGAGTCATATTTAGAGAGTTTGGTGAATGAAAGGAACGGGCAGAGACATGGCGTGCACCATACTCAGAGAGGGGGCTTGACGTGCCCACCCAACCAGAAGCCGAAAAACACCCCTAGCTGTGGTAGCGAGAAATAGTTTTAATAAGCGCGTAAGAGTCAGGGGCGGATCCAGACCTCCATTTAGGGGGGCGTTTCCTCGGTGTAAACGGGGGGGGGGGGGGGGGGGGGGGGTGTTGGGGGGGGGAGTGTTATATTTTTGTGGAGTTATCGTTTTTACTAAACTCTGATAACATAATATAGATCTTGAGAGCTTTTGTATCGGTTTACCTGTCGGGGATGAACTCTTGAATTAAAACCTTTCGGGTGACCACGCTAGAGGTAAGTATCTAGAAAATTGTGGTGGCACTATCCTTTCTGAACACCATAACGCAAGGAATTTTGTAGTTCATAGGAAACGGGATTACTCCATTCGCGTGGCAGCGCGTTAGAAATAGAAAAAGAAGTTTAGCTACTGGGGATGAATGTTGGTGCTATAGCGGCTGTGACAATTGCAGACAGTGTAACTTGATGGCTCAGATATCCCCGGCGGGGCTACAACTTTTGGGCTCCTTTTGCTTGAATATTTATATATTCTCGTTACACCCGCAGAGCATGTACGGACAGCCAACCTTTGCCAACTATACGGAGGAAGCTCATGCAGCTAATGACAATGCGAAAACGTTTTAATCTAAAACTCGGCTGTTCTTTGAGATTAAGCTTGGCATAGTAGTTAGAACTTATATTCAGTGCCAAAATGCAGAACGTGGTTTTAAAACATACTTTTCAATGTCGCCGGTTCTTCAATAAAGCGAGTACGTTGCAACACGCGACAAAAATGCCCCGGCGACTTCGACGCTGCTCGCGGCGTCAAAACACTGTTGACGCAGCGAGCAAAACAAACGCTGCCAGGCAAGTTCGTCGGTTGTTCGCCGTATATTTGGAATGTCCAGAGCGCAGCACATGCGGCATTGCCAACCCAAACTCGTGTTTTCACGTGTTCTGGATGCAACTCGAGAGAACGAAAGCGAATAATTGTTGAATATTTTTGAAAGCATGTTGCAGTTCGGCAACTATAATTTTAAACTTAGACAAGACCTTAAACCAGCAATGGATCCTTCCAATTATATTCAATTGCACTTCGTCTGGATATTTTCTGTATAAAGGAACACTCACTTATTTCTGGGTAGTTAGCTCATTCGTCAGGATCGAGAGGACAGGTGCAGAGATGTGATGGGGCAGAGCGGTTGTCCGGTCGGCGAATCTCAACTGGGCTAAAGGCCGATCACGACTGCAGCATGGATGTTTGGGCTCGGTGTTCACTCGAACGGGCAAAGGCACTGTCTATTTAATTTATGTATAGTCGCATCTTTGAAAGGGCTCGTTTTCCCCCAGCCCCTAGGTAGGGATTCGAAGCCGCAGTTGCAAACCAGCAAGCCCCGCTCTGTTCTTTCGACACACACATATTCGCTCCTGCAAAGCCGCGCGAAAGCTCTGCCGTCAATCCACAGAAGCCGCGTTTAACTCGAAAAGTAAAGACGGCGCCATGGGGAGACAAGGGGTAGCGGGCGCCTTTCCTAAGATATGTCCCCCACCCTAAGTTGAAACGGCATTGTATACAAATAAATGCCTACGGCGTCGGCTTGAGGACCCCGTGTAAGCAGCCTCCAGCCTTTAGAGTGCTCGTACCGTTTATCTTTCTTTTATTAGCTTCCCGCCACGAGAAGTCGTACCGCAGGCAGTATGAAGCCCATTAGAGGAAACATCTCCCCCTTCTGGCGCTCGTCGGCTTCTTTCTGTATTCCGCGCTGCGGAGCGTCTTCAGGAGAAGCCCAGACCCAGACTACACTGTACCCAGAGCATTGCTTCCTCTCTCAGTTGAGAAGAAAAGCAATTGGTCACCTGGTTGTACAAGCTGCATCACCCCCCCCCCCCCCCCCCCCCCCCTCTGGAACGTCTCCTCCTGGTACGTCTCCTCCGCACTTCCATTGGCAATGAGCACACCGTGCCAATAAGATACCTTTAGTTAGCCCGTGGCGACAGCATCTCAAAGCAAGCCAAAAAGACATGCCAAAAGACAAGCCCAGAACCACGAAGGAACCATCAAACGAAAAGTGATGAAAAGGCGGCCGCTAGAGGGGAATGATAATCCGCTGTTGTATAGGATCGCACCCTTGAGGAAGGCTGCTTGGCGTCTGCGTTTGGAGCTTTCCAGCAGTT
>JABSTQ010002016.1:0-24732 GCA_013358835.2 Ixodes persulcatus
CGGATTCTGTATAACCCACCACGTAAAGAGATGGAATATGCAGGGATCAGCTATTGCAAGATCAATACACGTAAAAGTGTTTGACGAAAGGCTGTAGTGGGTGGGTTCTTTTTTATTCATCAAGCATAAATTTGATGAGAGCAGGAATCGTTCTATTATTACTTCCCGCGTGTCCCGTCTGTTACTTCCCCACAGGGGATTTTGGGCAGTTAGGTCACCGAGGATAAGAAAAGGGCGTGGAAGTTGTCTGACAAGGGCTTCAAGTTCATCATATTTTAATGAATAATTAGGAGGTATATATATTGACCATATAGTTATGCACAATCAGTTTAAATTTTTGCAGCAACTGCTTCCAGTTTGGTGTACAGGCACACCTCAGCACAAGGAGTTGATTTTTGAACTATTATGGCAACGCCACCAGAAGCGTGAGATCCATGTGGCCTATCCTATCGGAATTGCTGAAAGCGTTTTAGTAAGTTTGTTTGGTTTTGTTTCAGATACGTCTCCCGAAGGCAAAAAGCTATGTGGCTCTGTTCCTCCAACAAAGTGTTGACATCATCGTAGTTACAGAGCAGTCCTCGACAATTCCACTGTATGATGCTCCTTAGATTAGCCAAGCTAAAAATGACCCTTGGCCATCTTTGCTGTATGAGGAGTCACAAATAACTTGTTTTTTTTTTGTTTTTTTTGGTGGTGCAGGAGTATGGAAAGCCTTTACTCTTACAGCTGTTATCAGAGTGGAGTTACCGGCTTTTTAGCTTTTAGCTTTGAAGTCTGAACCTCCATCTCCTCTAAGTCAGTGTCAGTGGCAGAAAGTTCTTCACCGTCTGCCGTTCCTTCTGTATTCGACGTCTTCTTGTCAGCAAGCATGTAAGAAGATCTCGAATCGTCGATGTTTTGGGGGCAGACCCCGGCCTTTGCCCAACACTTTAGGGCGAGTGGTCGACGAGCTAGGCCGAACCACTGATCCGTCCATCTGGTTGGGTTCTGCAGACGCTGCAGGAGCTGCAAGTGGAACGTGTTGTTTCCTTGGTGAAGACGTCCTCCACTGAGAAGAGGAGCGATGGGCTCGCTCCCCATGAGAGGAGGACCTGCGAGGAGGGGGCGATGGAGTTACCTCCATCGCCTCTTTTGCACCCGAGTCTTTGGCATGACTGGGTGCCTTAGCTGCTTTCGCAGCCGAGAGAGAGTGCCCAGGAAAAGAGAGCTTCAACCTGGGCGTAGGGGACTGTAGTGGTTTCCCGGGGTTCCCGAGAGACACCTGGGTCGCCACCGATACCTTCAGCGGTGCAGGTCCCCTGCTGGACACCGCCACTGCATAAGAGCCTTTCTGGAAAGCGGAGAGGCGACACTTTGCATCATGATAAGATATAATTTCTTTCACCTTAGGTGCGAGAATTTCTTTTTTCTTTTTTAAATTGGTCACATGATCTGAAGTAGGCTGGGTGGTTACCACTGTAATTCGCACATTTGTGATCCACTTTGTAGTCATCAGCAGTGTGCTCGGTGCCGCTACACCTGGCGCATGTCTCGCGACCGCGGCAAGGGCGCGAAACATGTCCGTACCACTGGCAACGAAAGCAACGAAGAGGATTTGTGACATAGGGCCGAACCTTACAGCTGATGTAACCGGCCTTAACAGAAGGTGGCAAAATATGTTCCTTTCAAAAGTCAATGCAACGTGCTTGGTGGGTTTTTATTGGCCGTTTCTTCGGATATTAATGCGTTTTGTGGCCACAACTACTTGGGATTGCAGACCTTCCTAAATTTCATTCTCAGGACTGTCCATCAGGTCATCCTCTGAGATCACACCGCGTACGGTGCTCAGTGTACGATGTGCGGACCCGGTGACCTTGAGATCTTGGATGGTTTCGAGTTTAGTAAGGCAGTAGCCTGGTATTTTTCATTCACAATGGCAAGGAAATCACCTGAAAAAAGCTTTCTTGCTTTGAAGTTAGCTCCCAAGATGCCTTGAAGCACCTTGGCAACAATGAATGGAGAAAGCGTAGAGAGTGGTTTTGAGTTTTCTTCAGAGTGTAAGACAAAACAATTTTGTAAAATGGACACTTGAGTCATTTGTACTTAGGAAATTGGACAGAGCTTCGGTGCAGATCCTTTTCAGGGACCGATCGGAGGCTTTGTTGTGCTTTGAACCCATATAGATGGGAAAGGAAATTTAGTGCCCGGGGGCACCGCCCACCACGATTTTAACAAGGGGGTGGGGAATGTGCCATAAGGAGAAGGGCTTGGCTGACACAATTACTCTACCAGTGCTGCCCGGACACTATACCCGAGTGTGGTTACATAGACAGGACCTGTTTCCACTCGAGGCTGGACCTTGCCGCCTAAGAAGGTGAAAAAGGAAGTAAGAGAGTGTAGAATAAAAGAGAAAGAGGTGGAAGGAAAAGTGAAAGAAGGAAGAAGAGGGTACAAGAGGCGACTGACTGAATCATCTTGTTCGGGCCAAGCCAGGACACCCGTCTACGAGAAGCAGTTGCCGAAGTAGTATATTTTCTCGCGCGGGGGGCCGCGATCGGTCCGAACGTACCCCGGGCTCAGCTCAACCACAAGGATCCCCTTTTCCCCGGACACTTGTTAAGCCACGCACAGCCAGGCGTGAGTAGGCTAACCAACATGGCTCGGCGTTCGTAGTGACGCCACTCACCAAGCACCTACAAAAGTAGGTGCCCCCTGCGTGCGGGAATGGGTGTCAACGTGGCTGGGGTCCGTAGTGACGCTACGCACCGAGCACCTAGCACCTAAGGTGCAGGCGCCTCCTGCGGGGCTCGGGGTCCGTGGAGACGCCACTCTCCAAACACCTGCATTCACAGGTGCCCCCTGCGGGGATTAGCTTGCTTCCAGGCACAGGCATAGCTTTTGATAGAGCATGACTCCACGCGGCCAAACACCCACTGATTCCTCACCTCACTCAAGCTTGGTTCGCCATACTGCACAACGGGTTGCCAATTGTGCCACCTGCGCACGGTTTTTCAGCTTAGTTTATTTCATGCGACTCCACGCGTGCAAAAGTTTGTTACGCGAGGCCTTGAGACTGTTAAGTTACCGCCGAATTGAAAAACCTCACTCCAATTGAGGCGCCCCTCCACTTTCTGGAGGAAGGCGCAAAGCCGGTGCTGGCAAATTGCGAGGACGAATAAGCAGCTTAGGCCGCCTATCCGTCTCCGCGATTAATCAGCGCCGGCCCTCGCGCCTTCTTCAAGGAAGTGGAAGCGCGCCTCAATGCGAGTGAGATTTGTGAATTCAACTGTTGGACGCGAGAAGCAGCTAAAATGCCACTATACTCAGTCTTACATTCCCATGAACTGCAGCAGTTGCTGCGAGCCGTCCTGGCCAATCCAAAACTGCCAACATATCGTGCGACTGTGATTCCTGTGTATCACTCCTGTACGTCATGCGACAAACGCGCCTTATTGAATTGGCTGGAGTGATTTGTAGCGTCCACTGCGGTTCATTGTAAAGAGAAATGGAGTACGAATAAAGGTATAGTTAATTAAGCCCGCTCATGTCGGAGAAGAGAAGATCGTAAAATAGTTCGATATACAAGATGAAGCAAAGAAACATGCGTGAGAGCAATGCAGCCGACTCACTCTCGGCTCTCACCGGCCTGCACTTAACCATTGATCGGAACACTTTGTCGAAGAGGTAACGATAATTTATTGGGGCAAAAAGAACTGCGTTAGTGTAGCTCGTTTCTTTGAACACGTAGCGTACCTGGTAACGGCCTCTTCTACGGTATCTAAACAGTCGACGAGTGCAAGGCCGCAGCGGCTCCACTCGATCTCGGATGCGGTACAGAGTCCTTGGCGTCTGCGAGGCTGGGCAGGCCGCTCCCGAACGACCTCGGAAGCGATCTCGACGTCGGTCGTCTATGCCGTGAATCCCGTGACTTCGTCGTCGTTGCCGACGTCAATGTCGTCGCGGGAACCACGGCGGAGCTGACCAACGTCGAGAGAAACGGACGCCTTCGTCGCCGATGTCCGTTTCTTCACGCAGGCAGCCATCACGGTTGGGAAGAGACGAGCGAAACGACGCGAACGCAATGGAGCGACATTGCCGGCCGAGTGCGGGGAGCGGGCGGCGCGTACGTGGGGGGTTGGCGACGTCGCAGTGCCCTACGTGGCGCTTCTGGCGCCAACGGCATACGCGTGTGGTGCTGGTCGAGGGTTCCGGAGTTGCAAGTGCCTGCCGCGTCACGGCCGTGCGTCAGTGTATTGCAGGGAAGCCTTCGCTCAATACGAAACTGGAGGGTTTGATCATCCGTTATGAGCCCGATCGCGTTCAATAAAAGTATTATTTTCGCGAAATTTTTATTCGAATTTTACTAGGGTTTGATGTGGGCAATAACCTACGTTCAAGATAAATTGTAATGACTGTATTAAAAGTTACTGTAATTAGTTAAAATATCAGTAACTTAACGCCTTTTGATTTGAAGTGAAGTTTCAGTAACTTTAACCTTAACTTGGTCACATTTTTGGAGTAACTTGTAACACAGTCTAGTTATAGTGATAGTTGACAGATATACAAATTTGCATTGAGTTGGTCTCAGCATCATCATTGCCGTAAAATACCGGGGGAGTGCCTAACCCACTTTCACCGAAAAATTGGTTAAACTAGACATGAGAATTCGTGCGGTCAAATCAGGCACTTAACGTATAGATTTCAAAATTTCCAAGTTTGGGAATTGTTTATAGTGGGCGCTTGAACAAAGTGAGCGCTTCCGCGGTATTTTATGGTGAGTGTTCTCATTGCCCCAAGCTCTGCCTAAAAAAAAGTCTGCCCCGAGCCGACGGCCGAAAAACACGATGGAAGTCAGGATGCAGTTTTATCGTTCGTTTCAGTGCAGTGTGTTCTGTCGTGGTTTTCACACGCATCTAAAGCGTAGAAAGTCGGCGCAGTCTCGTGATGTAACGCCGACCGTGATTGCGTGTGGTTGCGTGCGATTTCTGCGATTGCATACGGTTTCATGTCCAGGTGGTTGCATGTGTTAAGCCGAACAGCAACTCTGGGTTGCGGTACCGACTAAGTGGGGCAATAACCAACCACTGGAACAGGGTGGTTGTGGTGCTCAGAAAAGTGTACAGAAACCCTGTATCTTGGTTCTGAAAAGGCAGGCGTCGCGCCGTCTGCAAGCAAGTTCTTTGGGCGGCATGGTGGTTTTGCGGCTGGGTGAGGCAGCGTCGCCTACTTTCCCATTGACAGATCCGCCTCTTTCGGCCGCCGAGCTACTCGGGCACGATTGCGCTTGTCATCCTAATGGCCCTCATCGGAGCGCTGCTGTACATGCGGAGGAACAACCTCGACTTCCTCCACAACAAGACGTCTTGGTGCATTGCGGCGCTAGGAAGATTCCAGACCGCTTGGTTGTCTGTTGGAAGTCCGTGGAGTGACATTGCGGGCAATGGCCTTGTACAGGCCAGTTCACACGTGTAGCTCGGCGACGAAATAAGGCAGTCAGCGTTGCATCAGTGTTACTGGCAGAGTTACTATCACTGCAGATTCTGCATTACTGACACTGCCGACTAAGCATTACTGACTCGGCGTTATTGTCAGTACTTTCTCAGCATTACCGTCGGTGCTGACTCAGCATTACATTTAGTGCTAAAGGAGCACTGAGTTAGCGCTGCCCTGGGTATGTAAGCGAGAAAAGGTGGAGTCAAACGCATCCGAGTAGTGAAACATCACTGATAGAGTGCAAAGCCAGTGCTTTCGTCTACAGTGCTGCATGAACAGGGCTTGTAGGTTCTCAGGAAAACAATGTTAGTACTTAGGAGGTTTATGTTCATCTTCCAAACCGTCACAGCATGCCGATGAAAGTCAAAATCATAAAGTAATTGTTTTTTTTCTCAAAGTTCCTGATCCCCCGGCATTCAGTGGAATCAGGAATTTTAGCCAAACTGAAAATGATCTTGGATCGAAACCCTCAGCTGAGTGCACTAAAAATTGACGTAAACTGAAATAACGTAACAGTGAACTGAAAATTGACGTAAACTAGAATATCCAGCCAAATGAAAAATTTTTTTGTTGAATTGAGCCTTCAGCCAAATCACTATGTAAACTGGGGGGCTTTGAGTAGTTTACGGAGTGCAACCAAAATGCTGGGGAAAGTAGTGCACTTTGTGAGGAAAACAATTGCGTAGGGGAGGGCTTTCACTTGGCGTTTGTGTGTTCCTCGTTGTTTGAGTTAGCCCATGGAAGGTAGCCGTCCTTATTCGTGCCCCATGTTTGTCGTTGTTGATGGTTGTAGATTAGTTTTTTTTTAATGCTGAGTGACCACAATAATGCCGCTGAAAGCCATTAAGTAATCCCTTTTTGTCCCAAAGCTCCCGATCACCCAGCATTCAGTGAAATCGGCAATTTTAGTCAAACGGTTGAAGATGAAGTTTTGGTTCAATATACTTTTTGGGTCTAGAGGGGAATAAAAGTGAAAACGTTGGTTAATTCAGAAATGAACTTCCAATGAACACCCTGCAATGCAGTGCTGTTATATTATACACAATGGAAGCTCGCTATAGCGAATTTCATTCTCAACAAGACAAAATAATCTTTGCTAGATGGGTATTTTGCCTGTATCAGTACCTCAAGTGACTGCACCTGCACGACAAACTTATCTGACCTCTACGCTAGTGTATAAAGAAAAGTTTTCTAAACTTGGAATTCAAAGGCATATCAGGATTAGATAACTAGTTAAAACACTGATCTAGTAAAAATATTTCTTATAAATTAGCTTTTCTTTGAAGAATGTTAATTATACTATAATATAATCATGCACTTCTGCCTCTTCTGCATTTATTAACAAAGCAAAAGTACAATTTGGCTGTACAGCGTATTTCGCCTGGGAATTCTAACCCTTTCAGAGGACTTGGCTCTGCAAAAAGAACGGGACTCGGCAATTTTTTTATTTTATTTATTTATTTATTAATACTACTAATCCTCATTGCAGGATTTTTGTAGGGTGGTACAAAACACAGATGAATAACCATAGCGCAGAAAAAATGAAAGCCGTTTACAACTCCCTGTAACGCCGAATTAAAGCGCAGCTCTTGAGGAGGAGGGGAAGGCACGGGGGGGGGGGGGGGGGTCACGTGACCTCGGGGGGGGGGGGGGGGGTCACGTGGCTTGGGGGTCACGTGACCTCGGGTCACGTGACCTCGAGGGGTGGGGGACGGAGAAAATTTTCCGCTGAATCTAGCGGAGAAAATTTTCCGCTGAATCTAGCGGAGAACGTTTTCCGCTAGATTTAGCAGGGAAAATTTTCCGCTAAATTTATCGGGGAAAATGTTTCGCTAAATTTAGCGGGGAAAATTTTCCGCTAAATTTAGCTGGGAAAATTTTCCGCTAGGTTTAGCGGGGAAACTTTTTCGCTAGATTTAGCAGGGAAAATTTTCCGCTAAATTTATCGGGGAAAATGTTTCGCTAAATTTAGCGGGGAAAATTTTCCGCTAAATTTAGCTGGGAAAATTTTCCGCTAGATTTAGCGGGGAAACTTTTTCGCTAGATTTAGCGGGTAAACTTTTCCGCTAGATTTACCGGTAAACTTTTTCCGCTAAATTTAGCGGGAAATATTTTCCGCTAGATTTAGCGGGGAAAATTTTCCGCTAAATCCTAAAAAAAGCCGTCCTGGAGTCTTTCTCACCGATGTTCACGGAAACATCTGGTGGAAATACCGGTGACGCACCGCCTCGGAGGTGCAACCCTCGACCGATCAGCGTCCACAAAAGGGCACTCCTTGATGCGGCGCTCGAGGAAATGATTGACACCGGTTCAGTACGTGAGTCGAAGAGCCCCTGGGCGTTCCCCGTTGTTCTGGCTCCAAAAAAAAAAAAGACGGAACAGCCAGACTTTGTGGGGATTACAGGCGGCTGAATGATGTGTCCGTACGAGACAGCTACCCTTTCCCCAGCATTTCCTCCGTGATGTACGCGCTCGGTAACGCGACCGTGTTCACAACGCTGGATTGCAGTCGCGGGTTTCTTCAGATCGAGATTCACCCATCAGACGTTCCAAAAACTGCTTTCATCTGCCACAGACGGTTGTTCGAGTTCACCCGACTGCTGTTTGGCTTGTCTATCTCTCCAGCCAGTTTTCAACGCCTGATGGATGTTGTACTCGGGAACTCGAAGTACGAATTTGCCATGGCATACATGGACGACGTGGTTGTTTTCTCAAGAACTATTGAGGAGCATGTCGAACATCTTCGCATTGTACTTGAGCGAATGCGTAATGCTGGGCTCGCGATTCATCCCGGAAAGGTTCAGTTGCCCGCGCCCAAGATTAACCTCCTTTGATTCGTTGTGGACAACGGCACGCTGCACCCCAACGAAGATAAGTTGTGCGCGCTAACGGAATACCCAAGCCCACATGACGTAAAGAACCTACAAAGATACCTCGGAATGATTGTGTTCTACCGGAATTTCATTCCACACTGTTTAGAGATATCCCAACCGCTCAATCACCTTCTAAAAAAAGGCGTCAAGTGGTGTTGGGCCGAACAACAACAATGCGCATTCGCAGCCCTTTCAAAAGCCGTGACTGACAACGCTTGTTTACAGCTTCCAGACTTGAAAAAGCCGTTCGTTTTGCAGACAGATGCAAGTGACTGTGGCCTGGGTGCTGTCTTGCTGCAGGAGTATGGCGGTGTGCTTCGGCCAGTTGCTTTCACGAGCCACACGCTAACTCCAGCCGAGCGCAACTACAATGTCGCAGAATGTGAATGTCTTGCCATTATTCATGCTTTGAAGCGCTTCGATGTGTACCTAGATGGCGCAACGTTCCAGACTCAATCTGGTCACTTAGCGCTATCATGGCTAAAGGGACTTAAGAATCCAGCTGGACGTCTGGCTCGTTGGGCGCTTACGCTACAAAAGTACGACTACTCCATAGTGTACCGCCCGGGGTCAACCAACAAAGTTGCTGATGCGCTCTCTCGTGCTCCACTTCCCGAGGAAGACTCGCAGGATACCCATGGCTTGGTGACCATCGCGGCCACGGCGCGAGGATCCCCAGATTCACGGTGGGGTACATTGGTGAGCCGCGAGGAGCTTCGCAAGGCGCAGCTGGATGACGGGCTCTGCCAACGCGTGTCCGTCTGGCTGGCAGCAAGTGGTCCAGTCGACCACCCAAGTGACAAGGAGTTCGACTCCTACCTGATGAGCGACGACGGCCTCCTCCTGCGCTACTTCCCCCAGGCCGACGACTATCCGGATGGCTCGGCGTTCCGGACCGTGATACCCCGCAAGCTACGTAAGCTTTTCATCCGATACATGCATCACTCTGCCTTGGCAGGACACAGCAGTGGGAGCAAAACCTATGAAACGTTATCCCAAGTTGCTACCTGGCCAGGCATGAGGCAGGATGTGCTCCGATACGCTCGTAGCTGTTCGGTGTGCCAGAAGGCAAAACCACGTGGTGGTCAACCCCCCGGTCTCATGCAACCGATCGTGAGCCAGAGCCCTTGGCAGATTTGTTGCTGTGACGTCATGGGGCCCTTCCCACGTAGTACCCGCGGCTATCAATACTTGTTCGTGATAACCGATCACTTCACGAAGTGGGTTGAGTTATTTCCTCTGTGGAAGCTAGATTCCCAAAAAATCTGGGAGTGTCTACTTGAAACATTCGCCCTGCTTGGCTTTCCTGCACAGCTTGTAAGCGATAATGCCTCCTATCTCACGAGTAAGGTGTTTGTGGATGCATGCGCGGTGCTGGGAATTAAGCACAATTAACTTCCCCATACCACCCGCAAGCAAACATCACGGAAAGGGTAAATCGTAACCTTAAGATGATGTTAGTGGCCTACACAGAGCGCCACAAGGACTGGGACGCGAAGCTGCCGGAGCTGGCATTCGCAACCCGTACGACCACTAATCGGTCAACGGGTCTCACTCCTGCCCAATTGAATTTCAGTAAGGAGCTCGCGTTCCCGCTTTTTAACAGTCTCCTTTCTACAGAGTCTGGGTGAAGGCTTTGCTCCTACGTGAAGTTCGCAGAGGACCTGCGAAAGCGCTTCTCCGATAACCTGCGAGAGGCCCGAAAAAATATCGACGTCGCCCGAGTGCAGCACGCAGAACAGTACAACCAGGGGCGACGTGACTTGCAGTTCGAGGTGGGAGATTTTGTACTCCGGAGTACTCACCCACTGAGTGACGCCGCTCGAGGCTTCGCGGCTTCCCTCGCCAACAGGTGGGAAGGTCCGTTTCGCGTGCGTGAAAGGTGCTCACCACTCACTTACAAACTAGTTCACTGTGAGACTAGTGAGGAAACCGGACCTGTTCATGTCACCGACCTTAAACGATTTTTTAAGCACAAGACGAAGATTCCTCGCAAGACCGGAACGACACTGACGGCAGCCCGTTCCGGAAACCCCCTTGTCTCCACCAAGGCGGCGGTATAACCTGCGACGTCGGTAACACCAAAGAGAGAGGAACCTTTTTTTTTTTTTTCTCTCTCCTCGGCTTCGCCTCTCTCGCATTTTGGGGGTAGTTTTCTACCTCCACGGATCTGCCCCCTTTTCAAGAGAGGGGGGAGAAGATTGTGTACCTACCTCAGATCCGTTATTTCGAACTTTCTGGAAGGGGTGCGAAGATAATGTCAGGCTCAACACTCAACTGAGCCCCATGTCGTCTGCTTCCTTGTTTTTCTAAGGAGCTGGCTCATGGACAACACGACACCACACCCGCCATCAGGACGACACGGCTGCCTGTCTCATGGTGGACCGGGCCACCAAGGACGTCGGCGCACCAGGGACGGTCCAGAGCAACAAGGTGGCCGCCAGCCGAGCCCTGATCCAGAACAAGGAGCTCAAGCGACAAGCTGGAGCTCACCGAGCTCCTGCAGAAAGAGCAGCATGTGGCCAAGGAGCGGGGGAGAGAGAGGACGCCGAACGCATAGCAGACGTCAACCAACGTGGCGAGCGCGACCTCCAACGGGTCATCGTGCTCGTTCAGCAGGCGCCGGCCGGACTTGCAACGCCAGTCCGCCCAGCAGCGCCATCCACTCCCTGACGCCCACGACGTCGTCTCGGTCATCGACATGCCGGACGAAGCTTGAGGGGGGGGGGAGTGTGGGCACCCTGGCGGCTCCACAGCCCAGTTGCCCGACTGCGAGGCAGGGGTGCCGAACATTTCCCGCGTGGCGGCGACGTCACGCCAGCCACGCGCACATCGCTTGCGCCGCCTTGATAAGGCGCATCAGAGGCGGCGCACAGAGGGTCGCTGCCTGGACTCAGGCGCCGCTGGTAGCCATGTGAATCGTCTCGTCCATGTCCCATTAAATGTAGTTTCTTGTTGTTGAAACCGTTGGCTCCGTGTTATTCCTTCGGGTCGGGTATGCAGCAAGGCAAACCGACCACAATGTTCGCCACAAAAAGTTACCCACTTTTTCCAGCAATGCACCACATGCAGGAGGCCATTGTTATAGAACTCCTTGTGTTGAGTGTGTATGAATCGCTCCACTTCAGCAATCACTTGGTCGCCGTCCTTGAAATGCTTTCCTCTTATTTGGCCACACTGGAAGCGTCTGCGCCATTTAACCAAAGTGTCATAAACTGGGGTGTTGTCCCCGAACGACGCTCCCAGATTGGAATGAATATCCTTGGTATTGCTTCCCTTCAAATGAAAAAAAAAAATAAAATAAAACGGATCACTGCATGTGCTTGGCACCGACGGGCGGTGCCATTTTTGTTTCGTCTCCTTAGTGGCGTTCCGAGCTACTATAGCTTGCGATGATCTACTGTGCTGAAACTAGAGGGACGCGCGCTCATGTTGATGCCTGTTTTGTTGCGTTTTTTTTCTCGATTTTTTGTGACGATTTTACGAACTTTATGAAAGCCCTTCGTATACAAAACAAACGTAGTGGATGCGACATGGTATTTTCACATCATGAGCGCTTCGACATCATCCATGAACTGTATTAGCGAGCTACCGCGGACAATGTGTTCGGGCAAACTGTTCCATTCCTGGACTGATAGCGGAAAAAAACTTTTAAGCAATTCAGTTTAGGTTGGAACTCCCTGAATATTTCCCATGGTTTGAACGGGTTTCTCTTCCATCGTGAGGAATAAGGTACTTAGATTTTTCTATTTTAGTCAAGTTATTGGCCATTTGGTCAATTAGCTTTTATCTCGTGAGCTTAGCTCTTTTTTCTAATGGCTGCACGCCAAGCACTCTACACAGCTCAGACGGTGAATCACGCGTGAAAAGCTTATTAGTAATAAACCTTACAGCGAGCCTCTGCATTTTGTCCAATTGTTGTATGTTAGTTTTTGTTAAGGGGAACCAAACAGGGCTGGCATATTCAAGCACAGGCCGAATAAGTGTCGTGTAGGCAAACAATTTGGTATCGCGGGAATCTACGACGTTGAGTAAACATGACTTGCTAATTAAGATATCTTGAACGTTTATCCTTACACAACTGCTTTTCTCTTTCTTGGCAAGCATGGAATGATCGTTGACGTGCATTTCTCGTGTCATATTTATTTTGGTTGTCTACTGTTTTGTACCCCACAGCTGTAGGGCCTAATCAAAGCATCTGCCACGCTTTTTGAGTAAAGCACCGTGTTCTTCTTTCTCTGGTGTTCTGACTCTCTCTCTCGTTGTCCCTGTTATGTCGCAGGGCATCGTGTTTGCAATAAGGTCTAGCCAGAGGTGGAACCACATCCGTGGACCTTCGTTCATGCACAAGACGCAGCGCGGAGTCGTGAGTACCTACCCGGTCGCTCGGCATTTCACGAACAGACCGAAAGTCGAAAGCAGCGCAAGGGTGCAGCGGCAGGGTGACTCTAACACCTTTTACTTTGAAGAAAGTTTTAATGCGAAACCTTTATATGTCCCATGGAGCCAAGCCGTCGTTATCTGAGTGAAGCCAAGGTTATCGTCCTCTGTAGCCGCGAAAAACTGCACTTCATTTCCCATTGGCTGAGCATAACGGCACCTAAATTCCCATTGGCTGAGCGAAACGGCACCTAAATTCGCATTCTCAATAAAACACAAAGAAAAGCACAGCAACGCAGACGCTTCGTCTCGGGAGCCGTCGTGAAGCCGTCAAGGTTCGCCGCGCCTGCGCACTGGCGGAGCGTGAAGTCACCGCCGGAGTGCCGTATGCGATTTTTTTTTTTATGGTTTTAATGTGCATGACTGTTCTGTAGCATTGGTCCAAGTTCATTTCTGAGAAATGCCGGGGTGGAAGCACTGTGGCATTGTGCTGCAATCCGCTTTCGCTGCGCCATCCTGCTCCCAAGCTCAAATGTTGTGCCAAAACTGGCCGAAAAAGCCTTTCCTTTTTGTTCCTAGATTTATTGGTGTACTTTTGTCTACTGGCCAAGGGGGTTTAGCGTGTGGCGTTCGTTTAGATAATTCTGAACCGATGTGGTCGTGTCAGTGTCAAAGTAGACGACTCACGTGGACGTTGTCCAAAAAATTTTAACATGCTATTAAAGGAGCTGTGCAACGATTTTAACGCTGGAAGAATTTGCATCTTCTACTTTTGACATTGTTTATTTTGTCACAAAGGACAGAAAACATATCTCATACCTTCGAAACGTTGCGATTCCGCTGCGTATTCGCGAGGCAAAAATGAGCATATTTCCCGACCTGCAGCCGCGAGCGGCAGCCATGAGCACCACGCGGCATGACGTCAAATGGGGACTTGTAAAAAGATTGCAAGTTGTGCTAATACCTGCTGTATAAAAGGTAATTATTTTATAAATCTTGTCGTTCCAGCATATACAGTCATGTCTCGTTATTATGGACCCCGTTAATATGGATACCCCGCTATATGGACACCAGTTTCGGGGACAAACTGGGAAAATACATGCATTTTTGTCTCGTTAATATGGACAACTCGCATTATGGACGATTTTTTGGGGTACGGAGGCGTCCATATTAACGAGACATCACTGTTTATAAATGCGTCAAAACCGGATATCATCGACAAAACTTTTATATTACGAAGTTTTAGTGGCGCCATCTATCCGAGGTCAAAAAAAAAACGTCAGCTCTATCTGCTACCGCAAACAGCCTCCAGAAGCCGGAGAAGGACGGGGGCAGAGCCGGACGGGGATGGCCGAACCCGGACGAGCAGGTTGGCACTTTCCTCCTTTCGCATGTTGATCGCGCTGCGCCAGCACATGGTCACGTGGTCGCGAGCGGGTGAGTTCTCGCTGCTGACTGATGGCTCTAGAGAGTGAGCTTCACCAAAACCCTGCGCGTCCCCCCTTCACGTCACAGCGTACGTAATTCAGAAGATGGTGAAGGAGTTGAGAGGTGCCGAAAACCTCAATCTGTCAATTTTTAAAATAAAAACTAGGACCTGGAGGCAAAAACTGTATTTTGTTCTTTACTTCTGAAAGGTCGAGACAGCAACTTTCAAATTGTTTAAGCAAAGCACTGAAATATTTGCACAGCTTAACGCCAAGTGTCTATTTTCATCTAAGGAGAATCACCGAGGGTTTCTAGCGACAAAAAATACCGGGAATTGTCGAGGAAAGTTTAGCTGCCGGAAAAAAACGGGAAATCGTCAGGGATATCGTCAAAAAGCGAGCCCAGTAAGTTAAAATGGGCCAAAAATGTCATCAAGTGCACCAAGCGAAGACATGAAAACTTTATGACAGAAAAATAAGGAATAAATTCTGCCTAGAGCGGAGCGTGGACCCTGCTCACTTCATGCAAAGAGAACAGCTGACAAATCCAGTCGAGGCCATGCAGTGGGGCAGCAGCCCTAAGGTTGCAAGTTTGGCTTTTTTTTTTTTTTTAAAGGACCTGGCAACCTTGAGCAGCGTGCGTTAGGCCTCGGGCCGAAAGTGTGCATCTGTGGTTCTCTGTTTCTTCTTTTTTTTTCAATTGTGTTTCTGGAACTTTTTTGGCAGCACCCGCAGCGCACATGGTCTAAAGTGTGCCGGCGAATGTGCAGTTACGCAGGACTGGTTTTGCGGCATGTTTTTGGGGGTTTCCGAAAGTGAAATCTCTTCATTGACGATGTCGGCGACAAGAAAGTGCTTGTTTGGTCCGGACTGGACGAACCCGAATATTTCTGAATATACAAGTTAGATTAAGCCCATGCAAAATGATCATCACAGCTCTGAATGTTTAATGTGCCTCGAAACGTTTTCTTTTAGCAACAAAACACGGCAGTTTTCAGTCACGCGTCGAGCTAAGTGCATCTTGCTGCTTTCGAGTCTCGGCGAAAGTGACAGGAGCTGGACTTCTGTCATTTGTTTAAGGCGGCAACGAACGTTTCGGCCGAATGTAGCGGAGCTAGCACATGTTCCCCTGAGGAGCCTGTAACCACCACAACAAACGTGAAGACATTGATGAGCAGCTTTCTTCTGAAGAGCGCCTTGACAGAGGTCGAGATAATTTGGTGCCTAAACGAGGTAGCGATTCACGGATTCCTTTGTTCAACAGCATCGTTGGCCTCATTCTTTCCCTTCATGTTTTTCACATGTGAAGTCACGCCAAAACTTGAATTAGTGAAAAACAAGATGTTGCATAAAATATGCCATGGTATTGCACCCTACTTTCGAAATAAGCTGCTGTCGAACCTTGCCAGTGTGCAATTCGTGGTTGCTTTGTTTGACGAGTCTCCGAACAAAGTCAATCAGAAAGTACAGATGGATCTGCTTGTCCAATATTGGGATGGCACTACCAATGGCAAATTCAGTACCCAGGGGTGGAAGCGCTGCGCCAATTGAGCCATTGTGCGCCAACCCACTTTCGCTGCGCCATCTTGCGCCCAAGCGCAAATGTTGCGCCAAAAAAAGATTAAAAAAAGATTTCTACTGATGTGGTTGTATTACGTGAAAGCAGGTTATTCTCGTTTGATGAAAATTGGTGCCAAGTGCCTATTTTGATCTTACCAGAATGACCACGATTTATTCCGGACCATGTAAATAGACACAGTCTGTCAAAAGCCGTCAAGCGCCAGCAGCACAACACCGTGCGAGTTGGTTGTTCAAGTCGTCTGTTTCGAAAGCGAGGAAAAGTAAATGCTTTTATTGTTGTTGAGATATACCGTATCTGGACGAATAACACGCAATAAAAGTCTTGTGCTCATTTTCGTTCCCCGTACCAGTGCCTTCGAAGCACTTGTTTGGGCGCGTTGCTTCATGCTGTCAGTGGCACAGTTCGGCCAACAACGGCATGTTGGTGTCTGTTGCTCTCTATAAATGCCAGGGATGTCAAGTTCAGGAGAAAAGTAAAGAAAAATACCACACTGTATCGAAGTGCCATCACACACGATTTATTGCGTTCATGCATGGGCCTGGAAGGCGACCCCATCGCCATCTGATGGGTCAGATTTGCACTAACCAAGGGTGGGCTTAGCGGCTGGGAGTTCGTGCACTTCTCCCAAAAATAGCACACGGCCGGTAGCCTTCTCGCGGATGTAGAAGAGGAAAGGTCTATCCACGGCGAAGAAATGTGGACGACGTCTTCGAGCTATCACTACTGTTGCGGCGGCGGCAACCGTTCCTTCTTCGTTGACCTCAATGTTTGCCTTGTGCTGGACATCGGTTACCCTCAGCCCTCCGTCGCCAGTGACTCGCGACAGATCGACGTCAGAGAAGATTGAACGCACACCCAACTTCCCCAGGGCAGGGACGAGTCCGTACTCCGTTTCCAAGTCGAATTTAGGAAGTTGTATCATGACAGTCTTGTTTTTCAAACTTCCTTGGATTTTTTTCAATGCTCTCGACAGTCTTGGCGTCCCGGAGTTTGGGAAGTTCATTTTTTTCACTTGGAAGAACGATTACCATGCAGTATCTGTCCCCTTTGTAAGACAGCTCTATGGCTTCAAACTTGGGTTCAGAGGTGAATGGTACGTTGCCCAATCGCGTCATGGTTTCTACCATAACCACCTCAGATCCTTTGTTATGAAAAGGAAGAATGGAGGTATTGTTGGGATCGAAAGAGGTGTTCCATAGACCCTTGAAGTAAATGGCATTGAGAAGCGCCATTATGGTGTTTGGCGGAATTTTGAAGCCCGAGATCTTTCCTCTGGTCTTATTCTTTACCCACTCGTTAACCTCGGATTCCATGCCGGAATTTCCTGCCCCAACGTCCACCGACTGGAACATTGCCGCAAAGATGTCAACGAGCTCTTTCTGGTAACTTTCGAGGACGTTAAGTGTTTTTTTCACAAAGACTGCATTGGCTATCATCAAACTTACATTGTCATCAGTCTGCTGTTCTGCCAAAATCTTTTTGTAAGACTCCAGTATAGATTCTCTGCTGGACAGTCCCGCTGCGGTGTGGCCGAGTGCAGTGGAAAGTTCCGCTTCGGACTTGCCCCTGGCGCCGGCGTAGACCATGGCGAGTGCGACGGAGATGCTGGTCGGCGAGAAGAAGATGTTCGATTCTGGCTTTTCGCTGGACAGTTCCTTGAGAAGCTTGAGGGCAAAATGGTTCTGGGCTCGGGCGAGCTTCATGTCGCTATCTTCAGCATAGCATTCGCTATCCCCCGCTAGCAGAACGAACAAGAGGAGGAAAACCTTTTCGGCAAGCATCATTGAAACTGGACTTTCGTCTGTTTTTCCACCTTCCGTTCTTTGTGTATTTATTCATTCATGAACAATGGGCTTCTTCGATCGTGGAAACCTTCGGAACATTTAGCCAATGAAACAATACATATTCATGTATATTTTATAGCTTCACGTAAGTTGTTCGTCTGTCAAGGATACGCGGAATTCGTAATAATAAGTATGCGTAACATTCAAGCCACAAGAATACTATTTTTATTTTTATATCAATGTGATTCATGTTCGAATGCTGTCATTTAGTTTTCCGGAGCTTTTGATAGGTCCTCCACCTGCTTGCGTCACTTGTTTTGTGGCTTCGTTAAAAGGGCTAGGAGGAAACCTTTTTTAAGATGTACTTTTGTGTTGATTACATTTACAAGTTGAGCCGAAAGAATTTCTGCGATTTGTAATTAAACTCCAAGAACAATAACCACGGCAAATGAACTGCTTTTTTAATTTTTTTTTTGCATCTAAGGATACGCGGAATCCGTAAAAATAAGTATGCGCACCATCAAGCCCCAAAACAACTCATTTCATATTCATAATATTGTGATCTGTGTTCGAATGCTGTCATTTAGTTTTCCGGAGCTTTTGTTTGGTCCTCCACTTGCTCGCCTCGCTCCTTTTATGGCGTCGTTAAACTGGCTAGAAGGGAACCTTTTTAAGATATACTTTGGTGTTTATTGCATTTACAAGCTGAGCGGTCACAATTTCTGCGATTTGAAATTGAACTAAAAGAACAATAACCGCGGCAAATAAGTTGCTGTGTGTTTCTTTTTATTTGTTTTATTATTTAAGTGTTTCTAACCGGCCTTTACAGCTAGGGCGACAGAAGCAAAACGCATTGCTCCTTATGCGGCATAGGGTTTACAGCAGTACAAGAGGTGATGGTCTAGGCACGGAAATCAGCAGCTAAACCGGAAACAGAACAACACAAAAACACTCGTCTAGAGCACGCAAAAAAATGTCTAACTTACTAAGAAAAAATTCAACAAATACTTGCGGTCTTTAACTGCTTTGTCATTGCACGCGTAATGCAAAAATCAAATACTCTCAATATCAAACTGAAAACAATCTAGGTTACTGCCGCTTCCGTGGCGGTGTTGGGAACGCACGCAGCTGCCGCGCGGAACAAAAGGGTTCGAGCCCACTTGGTACTGCTTTTTTTTCTTAGTTTTTGCTTTTCTGAAAAGTTCAGCCCATTCGCGGCTGTCATGGCGTGTTCTGGTTCGAGCGTTCTTGAATGTACCGCGTGCATAAAAACAGGCGACGCGCTGTTTTGGGGGCAGTCACTTTTCTGTCGCCCACGTAATATGGTACCATAGAGACTCCTGTATAGACACCTTTCTCTTTAAAGGGGCGATGAAAGGATTTGTGTACTCTGAGTAAATTGTGCATAAAAGTATTCGGTGACATTCATTACCAATGAGCCACAAGTTTGACCTGGGTGACCAGCTCTAAGACTTAATTGTACTGCAACAAAACTCTACTTGTGTGGTTCCTGAGCCGCTCTAAAGCGAAACTTTTACTGCTCCAAGGAGGCACCATTGCTGCTCTCAGACTTACAAGAAAAGGATGTTATTTCCACTCATGGAAATAGCATCATCTATTTCCCATCGGGTTGGGGTGCTCCGAGCTTCGAGAGTTTAATGCGCTTGTTAGAGGTGCGTTAAAGACGTTTCTGAGGTCGTCTGTTCTTGGTTATAACTTATTCTACGGTATATTTGCATTCCAGAAATCGAAAAATTATGCTCGTGCGACGTCTATTTCCTTACTAAAACTGTGATAGAAGTTTGTGCCACGGCCCTTTCTGAGCGGAAAAATCTGGAGCGCAGAATTTAGCGGAGGCGTTGGCGGCGTGACGACGGGCGCGCGTCCGCCAGTCGCATGCGAAGGCACCGACAGATGAGACGCCGCCGGCGCCTCCGCTGGATTTTGTGCTCCAGATATTTCCAATCAGAAAGGGGCGTCGCACAAACTTCTATCACATTTTAGTAGGGAAATAGACGTCGCACTAGAAATTTTTGGATTTCTTGGATGCTTGGATCCCGAAAGATAAGTTATCACCAAGAACATACAATCTCAGAAACGCCCTTAAGGCCTGAATTCTTGAAGACGGCAGCTAACCTTGCTAACTCCCATTTCCAGGCCTACATTCACAGCAGCAGCGGAGGCCAGCTGATCGTCAAGACCTGCATCGTGGTTTCCCTTAGTATCCTTTTTCCTGCATCTTGCAGTATTTATTAAGGGGGTGACCTCAGGCTAGCGGTTGTACTGCACTGGCTAACTTGCTAATCTACAGCGAGTGACTCGTCGCAACTTTGAAATGGCTGACCAACTACCCGTTGTATAAATATCTACACAACCCCAATCATCATCGTGGCACCAGGGAGAATCACCCACGATTTATATGTTGCCTTTTCCTAATAGATGGCGCAAAAGTTTTCCACACATCCGTGTGGCCGTGGCCGTCACATCCGTGTGGCAGTTGCGGTGAGCGGACGTGTTTCCTGGTTCTCCTCGAGCATCCGAAGCTAAGTGCCAGTTTTTCTTCTTTTCTCTCTCTTTTTGAGAGTTGATAGGAAGTGACTATGTGGTAGCAGTGTTAAATTTGAACAGCAGCAGTTGGGGTTAGTTGAGGCTACTAAGAAGTTAGTGTCGTATGCTCTGTTTGAATTTTTTGCGGGAAGGTTTGTTCCCGGTCTCGATATGGGTCTAGATTTGGGTCGGCAGGACAAGGGTGGGGACACGTTGGTGCAGTGCGAGGGGTGTGGGCGGTGGTGTTACCTAGAGGAGACGGGTTTCGGGAGTCTGGAGGAGGCGGTGGAGATGAGTTTCGAGTGTCGGCTTTGTGTGAAGCTTAAGCAGGTAACTGGGGAATGGGAGGGTAGAGTTCGGGAGATTGAGGCCGAGCTTAAGGCAGAAGTAGAGAAGCGGGTGGGTCTCAAGGCCCAGGTTGAGGAGCTGATTAGGCGGCTTAATCATGAGATGGAGCAGCGGGTCGGCCTCGAGAAGCAGGCGGAAGAGCTGGGGGAAGTATGGAAGGCGGGTTTAGAGGAGTGTAAGAGGGAATGTGACAGTAGGGTAGAGCGCCTGGAAGGGGTAATTCGAGCGAGTGAGAGTAGCGAGGGAAGAAAGGAGGAAGTGTCAGTTCTAGCGGGACGAACCGCCAGTCCGCAGGCTGGGGTCGCTGGTGGTTTGGAGTCCAGCCTGTTGACTGGCGGGCTCGGCGACGCTGGAAAGCTGAGTGACCCTCAGCTCAATAGCGCCTTCGAGCAGCAGGCGTCGGGCAGTCAGGTGACAGCAGATAAGTCGCAGGACAAGGGCGCGCAGGTGCCAGCGGGATCTAGGGTACTGGTAGTGGGTTGCTCTTACGTAGCAGGGGAACAGGGTGAAGGGAGACCAGAGGGTAACCGTAGAAGTCCAACCATGGAAGTGTATGGTGGATGCTATGACAACAGCACGTGAGGGGGTGTGGGATAACCGGGAGGGAAGGAACCTAGTAATAGTTCATGCGGGGCTTAATGATGTGCTCAAGGGTAGGAGCCAGCACCTCGGAAAGCAACTAAACGTGGGAATGCGTAAGCTGAGGGACGTGTCTGAGAATGTGCGCGTGGTTGTGTGCACCATTCCAGAAGTTCGGGGGCAGTCTGGGGTAACGGAGGGGAGGGTTGTCGAAGCCAACAGAGTAATTAAGGGTATGAGTCGACAGCTTCGGTACGACGTAATGGAAGTAAACAGGGAAGTGCACGAGGCTGGCTCCCGCCCTTTTGCAGATGGCATTCACTACAGTGAGGCCACGGGTTACAGGGTGGGGGATAGGATGGGCCGCACGGTGACTGCTTTTTTGGGGGGACCGAGGGCCCCGGGGGCACTGAAGTAACTGAAAACCCAACAAAGTCAGGAGAGGCACCCAGGGTTAAAAAGAGGAGGAAACGTAAGAACAGGAATAAACAAACAACACAATCAGACATTGCTTATATTAACATGCAGGGTGGAAGAAATAGGTTAAAATGGGAAGAGGTAGAGGAGCAATTAAGAAAGGAGGATTTAGTGGTGTATGGGTTTGTGGAAACACATCTCAGAGACATGGAGCTGCCACCTTGCAACCCTTACTATGTGTGGGAAGAATGCAACAGAACGGGGGGAACGAGAAAGGGAGGTGGAATTGGAGCATTTATTAAGAAGAACATCAACTTTCCAAGGATTTGAAAGGAGTGCGCCGAACACTTGTGGCTGAAAGGAAAAGTCGCTGGGGAATCAACAGTCCTTGGAGTTGTTTACTTATGGACAGGGACAGGTGCTAAAGAGGAAAACAGAAAAATGATTTATTGCATATCAAGAGACATTAGTGAGCTAGGAGAAGGCTCTGAAATAATTATTATGGAAGTCATGAATGCCCATATCGAGGGTCTGGATGGGTATACGGACTCAACTGAAAGCATATTACTAGAACTGGTGGAAAAACATGACTTAGTTTTATGTAATACCAGTCAGAAGTGTGACGGGCACATAACGTTGGAAACTGGCAATCTACATTCAACTATAGATTACGTAGTTATGTCACACAAAATATATGGTAAGTTGCAAGTAATGAAAATACATGAAGAAGGTTCGAAATGTCTTGGTAGTGATCACAAACCTATTAAGCTGAATTTCGCCAGAGAAGTAAATGCTGAAACTAGACAACATAATTCAAAGCACACTTTCTGCAGCGACAAAGAGTTGGAAATAGTTGCTGAAAGAATAGAGGAAGCAGTTTCAGGGCAACGGTATACAGATTGGACCTATGAGAGCCTAACTGGGCTTTTAGAGCGCAGCTCTTAGGCGCCCGTTTCCGGCTTGAGCGGCGTCGGCGTCGCCGTAGGCGTAGCCGCGCGTTGCATGCAACTCAGGTTGCATGCAACTTGAGTTGCCACAGGTTGCATACAACTTGCATTGAATGCAACCTGAGTTGCACGTGATTCCCCCCCCCCCCCCGCCGAGGTCACGTGACCCCCCCCCCCTTCCCCCGAGGTCACGTGACCCCCGTGAGGGGACGAGGAGAAGCGAGGGGAGCAGGAAGGATGAGCATGGGTGACGAATCCAAATTTTCATTACTCCGAAAAATGATTTTAAAAGACTTCTACCTCTTGTCCCTCGGCCGGCTTCGAAGCGGAGCCCTTTCGTTCAGTTGCCCCACGTGGTACCTGTCCGCCAAAATTAAATAATTGGAAACCCTGCAGCATGAAAATCAAAGAACAAAAAGGAACTAAAAGCTGCTAAAGCCCCTTCATGTCTTACAAGTAACGCACGGTGCGTCGATGCACAAGGCACGTGCAACGTGCAGACTTTGCAAAGATCATGGCGGCACAGCGCAGATTCAAGCTAGATTTCAGATGCCATGTTCTTCCCACAATAGACTACTTCCATAAACCCCTGCATGCAACACGGCGCGCGTTGCACTCTGGGAACTAGTTGGCCAGGGAGGAGAGTGGCATGGTTTCGGTTTCGATCGACACGTCGACAAAGAGATTATACACAGAGCGTCGACTATAAATGGCCGTTATCTCATGTTTTCTGGACCCGAGAGCTTTAGCACAAGCCCGACACATGCTTGTTTATTTTTGTACCCGAGCCTTTCTGTTACCGTTTCGAGGTATGTGGACGAACCAGTGCTGGGAATCTCGACGCTGCGAAGCTCGGGGATCTTGCTTGTGTACGAATCAACAAGCTGTAGCAATCAATAAGTATTCTTACATCGAGCTCGCGCCTTTACATTATTGTTGTTGATGAACTGATCAGGAAGTTTGTTTGTTTCCTGCGTCCATAGACGAAATATAACTTTTTGCAATTACTGTTTTTCTTAATACACCTGAGTACGCGAGGTAAAACTCGGAGGCGCCATTGAAAAGATCCATTTGAACACACTTCTCATCTCTTATCTGTACTGCCCCGCAGCACTGCACTTGAAGTCCCCACCTGCTTGCATTCCACTAATATTCAACATCGCGTATGCGCATAAAGTTATCCTGCAATCATATAGGCACATTCGCACGTACAAACCGTTTTAAGAAAGCAAAAGTCGAGCAGTTGTGGGAAGACTGTTGCACCGTTCGCCGGAAGTGCGCCGGACGGGCATGAACCCCTATGCGGTGCGCGAAACGAACGAAATTATTCAAAGCGCATTTGACGGTTGCTAATGGCCGTAATATTTGTTATTTGTTTGCTTTCTTCCTGACGTAGTATGCCGAGATAATTTCAGACACACCGTTCAGGCACAGATCTTGGGCGTCAGTTAAAGCTCGTCCAAAAATGCTTAGCGAGGAGTAGGGGACGCTTGTTAGGGCCCCCGTCGCAGCTAGCCGATCTCGGCGTTTGCGAAAACTTAATCTTCTATCAGCATAAACTTTGAGTGTGAGATATGTGATGACACGAGGAAGACATCATAGCAACTTTTGAGCAGTAGGGAGGTCGAATTTATTGCGTTTTATTAAAAGTTCATGCGCCAACGCTGGGCTCAACTTTGATACTCCTGTGAGAACGCGGCTTGCTTTTCGCCCAATGAAGCAACAAGAAGCGTATGTTTGGCAAACAAAATACGTGTAGGTCTCAAGGTGACCAAATTTCAGTTGCAATTCACTGGTACTAGACGGGATTACTGCCATTGAGCTCAAAGATGCACTCGTGGGGTGGTGACTAAGCCACGTCTTACTAAGTTTGCCTACGCACGCACAATATCCGGTGTTTCGGTAACCAAGGAAAGTGCCCCGGTCTTCGTTTTGTATCGCTCGAGAATGAGTGCAGTGCACATTCATAAAAAGTCAGATAATCGAAAACGCAAGCAGCGCGTTCGGTCGCGGCGTGATAGCATGATATGAAGCTGCTCAGACGAAACCGAAACTGAGTGGCCAACTAGTTCCCAGAGTGCACTGCGTGGCATTTCGCCGCGATGGGGCGCGTCGGTTTTAGAACAAGTCCATTGGCGCACGGCACGTGTATCGAGCATTTCCACAACAATCAATGCCGCCACTTTTCTCAGGATAGAGGGGTTTTAACAGCTGCTGCTGAACGTGCTGCCCGAGCAGAGGCTCAGCGCCGCCGGTGCCAAGATCCAGCATGAGTGATATCACAACAACGACGACGACGAGACGTAATCAGGCAGTTCTTTTCGCAAAATGAGCGGGTCAGATGAAGCAGCTGCTGCTAAACGCACTGCCGAGCAG